>BHFT01018449.1:0-27506 GCA_004320025.1 Laticauda laticaudata
ACAGCCAGCTATAAAAGGGAGCTGTCAAATGGCATCAGCTGTTGTCCACCAGCTGGCTGCCTTGTTAGCGCGGCAGCCGCGGCAACCCTTTATTGTTTCAATAAAGTGAAAAAGCTGAAGTTCGCTCCGAGTTTGCCTCAGGTTTATTCTGCCACTCTACAACACTTCTGTAAAAAAAATTCTTCATAAATATGAAGCATGTGAATTCTGGACAAGAAGCAATGGATGGAAATTAATCAAGCAACCTAGAACTAAAGAGAGATTTACTGACAGTTAGAACAATTAATCAATGCAACATCTTGCCTCCAGAAGTTGTGGTTGCTCTAACACTGGAGTTTTTAAAGAAAATATTGGACAGCCATTTGTCTGAAATGGTATAGGATTTCCTGCATGAGCAGTGGGTTGGACTAGAAGACCGCAAAGGAACCTTCCATCTCTATTATTCTCTTATTGTCAGGGATTGTCAGTCCTCCAAGGTAAGCCAACAGGAAACACAACTAGATGTACTAATTCTACTTTATTTTAAGGTTTTATTAATATCATCTTGCAAGTCTAAAAGGACAAATTTCAGGTCATCTACATATGCCACTATAGTTAGGACCAAGTTGAATAAATTAAATTAAATAGATGTATTTTTAGACTCCCAGGAGACGCTTGGGAAACTGAAGATGATTTTACAAAAGTGGAGCTGATGATTGGAGCAAAGACCAAGGAATTGGTGAATAGATCATTTCCTTCGAACCTCTCTACAAAAGGAGAGGATGGAAAATCACACACATCTGCTCTACATGGTTATTTGCTGTGAGGAGACAATTGTACAGGGGGTATCTATGGAAATTCTCAGTCATCCAGGTCATAGTTGTCCCAAAGATGCTTTTTCAAGAGACACTGGACTTGTTTTTTTCTTTGAAGATGGTTTGCTTCTTATCCAATTGAGTTGAAGAAGCTACTTGAATGACAAGTGAAACATTTTCAATGATAAACAAGAAAGTCCAGTTGCCTCTTGAAAAGGCACCTTTGGGACAGTTTTAGGAGTGTGAGTGCATGAAGATGATGACATTAAACATCTTGTTCACAACCGCAGCAGAGGCTTTTAAAGGATACTAAATTTGTAAATCTCACTTTCTAATCACTTTCACAAATTGCTCATTAATTACTTCTAAGCTACTGGAAATCTTTGCAATGACAAGTTTGAAAATGCTGGATGAGTATGCCTTTAATTCTGAACAAAAGGAAAATTAAATATAAGCTGAAGAATTTAAATTATCTGAAATAAATAAAAAGTTAAATAAGATTTTGATCTTAGAAAGTTACAATGGAATGAGATAACATTGGATATATCAACTTTTATAATAAGGTTTTGGTATTAATTATAAAATACAATTCCCTTCTTGTAGGAAAAATATCTTGTTTTATTTTTTACAAGACATGGCATAAAGAATTTCATGATTTCTCTTTGTTGACATTCATTAATTATTGGAAATCCCTCGTGAACTTTTTGTGGAAAAAAGAAAATTATTTTGTGACATAGTTTTGATGATTAGAAAGAATAGGTTATAAAAAGAAAGGAATTAAAATTAGAGGAATTAAAGACAGAGATTTGATTAGAAATGTATGCATAATTCCCAAAAGAAAAAAAAGAAGCAATTTCTTTATATTTCTTTTTGTGTTTTCTGTTCTCTTCTGTTCTTTTTTCTACTCCTTTTTTTCTTTTCTTCTTTCACATTTATTATATTTTAAATATATATGTACAAAAAAATAGTACAAACTATTTAACAATCTCATGATTTCAAAAACTGGACAATAGAAGAAATTAAAGAGGAAAGATGTACAGGCCTGCAAGATGTGCAAAACATTATAACAATAAAAATATCAAAGGAAAATTTTGAAAAAGGGAATCAGAAGATAGTACAATATTAACAATGTCAGTAATGAAGCCTCCTTCTATGGACAAACTATGTTCAGAAGATGTTATTAAAGAAGTGTCAATTTAGAATAAATGTTATCTGACAAGATAGAGATTGAATCAAAAGTAGATTTACAACTGACAGCCAAAAGAATGATTTAGAAAAAGATGCTTCGCTGAATATACAAAAAAAACCCTGACTGACATATAGGAAACTGAGGAAATAGGAAACTGAATTCAACAGAACTTCCAATTCCTACTTAAAATACATCAGCCTTAAAATTGTTCAAAATTCCTATCAGATCTCAAGTGTGCTTTATTACAAATGGTACTAAATAGGTTAACCTAGATCTGTGATGGCAAATCTATGGCACACGTGCTTGAGATGACACGCAGAGCCCTCTCTCTCCCTTACCTCCCACCAGCCAGCTGATCTTCGGGTCTCTGCTGTGCATGCATGGGAGGCAGGGTGCATGCAGGGGGTGGGACACATGCTGGGAGGCACACACACATGCATGGGGTCATATGTGCATGCGTGGTGGGTGCATGCACAGGGCACACACATGCTGCATTTGGGGGATGTGCGCATGTTTGTGGCCTTTGAGCACTTGGTGTTGAAAAGGTTAGCCTCCTCCTATGATGGAGAATAATGACTAAGGCAGATGAAGGAATTTGGAAGGTATGTATGCTTGAAGTCCATTCTCTTACACCATAAGAAAAATTGGTTCGTAATACATCTACAGCACAGGTTTGAACCTATGTTTTATGATGAAGACTTTATCAACTGTGGTGTTTTCATGCAGCCATTGAAATCAGATGTATATTTTTGCCAACTAATAGCATTCCATTTTATTACTCTTGTAATTTATAACTTCTTTCCTCAAAGAAGAATGCAGGCAATTGTCAGAATTTGCTTCAGGGTTGATGAGTCAAAACAGTTTGTAATAAATGTTATTGTGGTTATTCATCAAAAAGCAAAAAAAATATTAACATATTAGCAGGAATATGAAGATCATTTTCTAACTGTCTATAGCAATCAAAATAGAACAGATCTTTAATCCATTGGAAAAAGATAAAGGACTATGGAAGGAATGTTAAGATTTGACTAGAAATGATTACTATCATAATATCATTTACTTTGTAATTAAGTCAAGTCAAAATCAGCACCCCTTTATCAGGCTCATGTCAAATCTTATGATATTGTACCTTTTGATAATCCTCTTCATTTCAAGCTTCAAATTCAGATTATTGTTGTGGTCTTGTTCCAATACGAAGAGCCCTTGCATAGTTTAGGTTCCCAGATCACAATAAACCATGGTTAATTTTACTGAAAATTTGTGTGAAAAAAGAGTACATGGCTGTATGCATAATATAAGGCCATAAACCATAGTTTCTGCATCAAAATGCCTGGGTTTACATCAATTTATGCTAAACTCAGACTACCATATTCAGGCTGCAAAAAGCTAAGTGACCACGAGATGAATGCAAAAAATAGATTTTTGTATATCTCTCAAAGGTCATCTAGACTAGAGCTCATCCAGCTTTTGGGCTCCTGATATAGTATTTCTAATTGAGCTAAATCAAGTCACATTAGAGGCTAGTGTATAAATCCATGTAATCCAGTATTGTTGACAGCCACATATAGTTGAAGTACGGACAAGATTCTTGTTAAGAAACTACTTTTACATATTTATCAATATAATTATCTTTATTTTATGGCATTTTTAAAAATAGGCAATAGTCCCAAAGAGCTGAAGAAGCTTCTTGAATGAAAAGTGAAATGTCTTCAAAAGAAAAATCAGGAAGTGCAATTTCTCCTTGAAAAAACACTTTTGGGACAATTGTTACCTGGATGACTGAGAATCTCCATAGACAAAATAGGCAACAATTTTTCAAGATTTCAGAAAGTATATTTATTCCCAGATCTTCCTTGTGATTATAGAGGTTTTTGCTTACCAGATGTCGCGCTGTCTTCTATAGTGACAGTGATGACTGGGTCATTTCCACACTGAGAACACTGAAAATAGTTGTGGCATTGGTATATGGAGTTTCTTCAATCATGTTACTCACATTTTCTAGAAGCCATAGGAGGCTCTTTAACTATTATCAAGAAAAGATTGAGTCTGCAACATGGATTCTCTAATACAGATAAATTAACTTTCTTAAAAATTTTCCTCCCACCCCAGCATGATTTTTTGTCCTTACAATTCTCTACTATGTATCCTGACTCACATGATAATATTAAAGAAGAAGATACATTATTGATGGTCCCAGAGGGCAATTAAAACTCCTTCAGGGGGTTGGGAAAGGAGATTTGAGGTAAGCGACTGTGTCTTTGTTCACACTAGGGTATCAATTTAATTAGCTGTAGCAGAAGAAAACAGCTGAGTGTAATAAAGTAGTAATGACGAGAGCTTGTGCTGAATGTCTATATGGAAACTTATGAGATTTATAGTTCTCATAAGAACAAGACTACAGATAGTCCTCAACTTAAAACCATTCATTGAGTGACTATTCAAAGTTACAGTAGCACTGAAAAAAGTGACTTATGGGCATTTTTCACACTAAGGACCTGTAGAAGCGCGGGAAATCAGGAGACAGGAAACCAGCGTAACTTCAGCTCTTTATTCAAGGTATAGATCTGTGTAGCCTTTTGCGAGCCGCGGCAAGTTCTTCTTATAGAGCTAGAGCACTCCATCAATGAAGCTTTTACTGATCTCCGCATGTGTTCAGGTGGAGTCCCAATATAAGGGATTCCCCGTCCCTTTATACTGGAATTCATCACCTGTCGTCGGGGAGGATCTCGAATCGGCAAATCACAGTGTAGTTTGTTTCAGCCATCAGGTTAGGGTTATTACAAGAATTTAATATGTAACACCCCTCCCTCCTGGTATGGTCCATCCTACATGACGTAGTCACGTAGGTAGGCGGGGCTTTTACTTGCCTACTTGACCTGCACAGTTCAGTTGCTGTGTGGTCTTCAGCCAGTTCGGAAGGGTATCTTTGTTGGTCCCACTCTTCTCCATGGAACTGCTGGAAGGGTGAGTCAGGCCTTTCACCTCAACTCCCACCCGCCTCTACTGGTTCGGTCAAGTGTCGGGCTCTTTTGTTCCGGCCGCGTTTCCCGGCTGGTTGAACTGGCTTGACTGTTCCTTCCAGGCGAGGTTTCGAGTGGGTCATCTTCCTCTGATACCCATCTTCCTCTGAGACGTCTGCCTTATATTCTCCAGTGAATATTGTTGTTTCTTCTTTTATTAGCGGTGTTTGTATTTCTGGTTCAGTTTGTGTTGGTTGGGCTCGTTTGGTCTGTTGTTGTCTGTATAGTAGTATTTCTCTTTCTTTTTGATGATTGTTTGGGGTTTCTCCCCCCCCCTTAGTTTTTTTTATTAAAGGTCTGTTGTGAGTTTTGTGGTTTTCAGTGCTGCTTAAAATTATTCTTGTATTGTACTTGGTCGACATTGCCCGTTTCACAGTTTCTCCATCTTCTGTTTCCAGCCAGTACAAACCGGGGCCTGTCATTCGGGTTATTGTAGCGGGTACCCATAGTGGTCCCTGAAATTTTTTTAGCATAGATCATGTCTCCCAGATTAATGCCTGGTACCGCTGGATGAGCTGGTTTTTCCATGGATGTATGTCGGTGAAGTCTGTCTAGATGGATCGGAGTTTTCTTCCCATCAGGAGTTTCTGCCAGGCTTTCATTGGTTTTTGCACTTGGTGTTATGTGTGTATTGTTAATTAGTTTATTATTTTTGTCATTGTTATGTCCAGTGTTCCATCTTTTCTAAAGTCTCTTTGGTGTATCTGACCATTCTTTGCCGCCCGTTCACCGCCAGATGCACGGGCGCTTGTCAATGCATATTGGATTCCCTGTTTTGCGAAGAATGTGCTCAAATGCCAATGCTGGTAAATTGTGGCCGTTGTCAGATACTATCAAGTCAGGAGGCCATGGGTGGCAAAGTCTGTTCAGTTGTTTTTGTAACCGCCTCCATCATTAGATGGCATTAGACTTACCTCCAACCAGTTGGAGTAGCGTTACTAACGATCAAGAAAGTGTGCCGTTGTGGGTCCACAAAGTCTATATGGACCCTTGACCATCGGCCCCTTGTGGTTCCCATGGAGGGTGTGCTTCAGGAAGTTTTGGTCTGATTGCTGACATTTGTCACACGTAGCCACCCAGGTTTCAATGGTTCTGTCTATCCTGGCCACCATATGTAGCTTCTGGCTAAGGATTTCATTTTCACAATGCCGGTGTCCTCATGCAACATGGTGTAATATTTTTTTTTTGTAAGCTGTCTGGAACTACCACTCTATCGCCCCATAGTATACATCCCTTTTGGAGGATAATTAGTTTGTTCGGTTACGGAGGGTTTAAAATGTCAACTGCTTTCTGTTTCCGCCACCCTTTTACCACCCAGTTCAAAACTATTGACCCACTTTGCTATCTTAATCGTCTCTCTTGCAATGTTGACGTGGTTGTTGGTAGTTTGGGCATATCTCTAGTTTGCAGGCGTGGATTGTGGTGGTGCTGGCGTATCATCTTGTAATCTGTTAAGGGGAAATGGTTAGTGCGTCGGCATGCGAGATGCTATTTCTCCTAGGCCCGATAGTATTAGATTGTTAGCGTATAGGTGGCAAGGAACTAGACCACCTTGTTCATCGAGAGGACAGTATGTTGGGGGTGCCTTGTTCCCTAGCGTGATCCCCCAGTCGTGGGTTTATGGTTCTTGTTTAGGTGAAGTCCCTTACTGTATAAATGTATGCGTGAAACGTCTTCACGCCGGGTAACGCTGCAAGTGCTTCCTTGTCGGAGCTGGCTATAATTTATTCGTGCCTTTGATAGTGTTTTTCGAGAAGTAGAATCAATGGCCTTCTTCCCATCTGCAGCGGTTGGTTAGTATAGCTCCGAGTGCCGATGGAGAGCCCGTCGTCGAGGTTACATTCGTGGTATGGTCTCCTTGTTGGATGAGAAACTGATCTGTGATTTGGGAGTTTTGTATGTTTCTAGACGGCCGGTCTCTTTCCTTCTTGCCCCAGACAATCGGACATTCTTGTTGAGAACACTATGCGAGGTTCCTGTTGTGTTGCATTTCTTGGCAAAAGACAATTGTAGAATGATTGATTTAGTCCCAGAAAGGCTTGTAATTCTGCCTTATTTTGGGTCTTCAGGCTCTCTTTATTGTTTTTTTTTTTGCTGGGGGGTGGGATTCCGTCTTTGTCGAACAGACCAACGTGTATCCAGGTCGAGTACGTGGATTGATTGTCTTTGTTTTAACTTTAAGTCGTTTGTTTTAAATTTTTGTAGGACTATCTCTGAGTGCGCTTTCAATTGTATTTTGTCTTGGCCGCTCAACACATCATCAAACTATGGCACAATCCCTTATTCCTTGGAGTTAGTGTACAGTTCATTTAAACTGGAAATCACCCTTGGGTGCACACTGGGATCCGAAATTGGGCTTTGCACCCGGAAAGCACCCCGTGGGTCACGATTTAGGTTTGTGCTTCGCAGTCTCGGTATCGAGGGCAGCTGGTTGTATGCGGGTACAGTGGCTTCGCAAAGGATTTCTCCCCTGGAGTGAGTGTAGGAGTGCTATACGTGTGGGTATGCACTTTGTTGCAGTGGTGCATTGTTAATGTAGTCACTTTTTGTGTCCCACAAATTCATGGGACATCGGTTTGTGGGGATACTGGGGTCTCCAGGTGCATGATCTATTTGTTCCAGACCCCTTGTGTGATGAGTTTATCTATTGTTCGTCTATATTTTGTGTTTGAGGTGCGAATGGAATCGTTCTTGGTTTGGAGATGGGATGGCAATTGGTGTTCAAGACTTAAGATGATATTGGGACCCCATACTTGCCTAGGTTGTCCTGTCAACACTTCTTGGAATTCTTCATTCAAGCTTCACTCTTCCCGTCTGTCCGTCGACATGTTGATGCCGTCACTTCGATTTCCTAATTTTGTTAGCCATTCGACCCAGAGCTTGGGTAGGTCTTCTTTTCGACAATGTGAGTGGAAGGTATTTTCCATGGCTTTTTGATTACATGGAAGTCCATTGTGTACGGGTTCTGTTCAGTGATAGGTCTTTATGGTTGGTTTTGTCTCCAGCTCTGTTCTGTTAGCTGGCATACTTCTTAATCGTTGTTCAGGTACACTGGGAGAGAATGAATTGGAGTCACCTCCATTCTGCATGGCTGCCTTTGATGTGCTGTGTCTGAGTTGTCTGAATGTGATTTGGACCATTCTGATGGGTTTTCTATCCATTCGTCTGGTTCCCTGAATGCGCTTGCCTTTGGTTTGCGGTGTCATCAGTTCTCTGTGAGTGCTGTGAGTTTCTGGGAGGTGTTGTGCATCGTCGTGTGTGTGTGGTGTACAGCAGCTTGCGATATCCGTTTTACGAGTATCGGCATGAATGGCATCTAAAACTGGACTAGAATGGAGTGGTCGCTGCCGCAAATGGCGCACTGGAGCGGCGATCGACGATCGTCCGCGGTTCGCTCCACTTGCATTGGTTCTCGTCCGTGTGCTCGATCGTCGGGTGTTGATGATAGAAATAGGACGTCCTCGTGGTGCGCGTTGTGCTTTATGACTGTTTCAGTTGTTTTGGGAGATGTTGGTCTGTCCCTTGATTCATTTGTCGCACTGCCGCTGATTTCTTTGTGTTCAGCGCAGTTTGGCATTCGCAATATGGCTCGGTAAATGGTAATGTCTGCACCATCATTGCCTGTTTGGGCAAGTAGTCTCCTAGACAGGAACCATGTACCCAGAACCTTGTCAATGTCTTGAAAAGCCACATGCACTCCGATGATTAATGCTGCCACAAATCCCAATTGATTCTCTGTACATTTTGATTCCTTGATGCAGAATTTTTAGCTTGCCGATCAGGTTTTGGATGGCTGGGCTAGTGTCGAAAGTGAATTGATCAAATCTGGGGCATTACCTTCTTCACTCTCTGTTTGGCCAACACTTTGGCAGCTTGAATATGGGGACCGCAATGGGTCAGGAGAACCAGCTCTCTTTCGGTGGTCATTTGCATCCTTGAGATTGTTGCTCTCGAGGAACATGAGGAATCTATTGATGTAAGATTCCCAATTCTTGGTTGCCTGATTGAATGGTGCAATCATCTCATCGGTTTTTCAGCTAGGTTGCCACGTGCCCGACTTGTCTCTTTGTCTCAGGATCCCACCTTCGTCGCCAGTGTAGAAGTGTGGGAAATCAGGAGAGAGGAGACCAGCATAACTTCAGCTCTTTATTCAAGGTATAGATCTGTGTAGCCTTTTGCAAGCCGCGGCAGCTCTTCTTCTAGAGTTGGCTGACGGCTCTCACCCAATGACAGCTTTCTGAATCTCCCGCAATTGGTTCGTCCAATCACGGGAGATTCCTTACTAACCAATCACTATAGTGCGTCTTGGCCAATCACAGTGCAGTTCGTTTCAGCCAATCAGGTTAGGGTATTACAAAAATGTTAATATGTAACAGGACCATTGCAGTATCTCATGTGATCAAAATTAGGTTGTTTGGCAACTGCCATGTATTGATGACAGTTTGTAGTGTCCCGAAGTCATGTGTCATGCCCGTGGTGGAGACTGACTCTGAGGAAGAGGAGGAACAGCCAACAGGGAGCAGAAGTGTGGCTCCAGAGGTGGTGGAAGAGGCTGGGGAAGGGCAGAGGCTGGCTGAGCAGTCAGAGGAGGACCCAGGCCCATCCCCTATCTATCCTAGGTCACGCAGGGAGGAGAGGATCAGGGTAAAATTGTGGTCTACTGGGGAGGAGAGGGCCATGATCTCCTTCATGGGTTGCAGGTGTGAGATCTGCACAAAAGGTTGGACCTGAGTGCTAACAGACACTGCAGACAAGTTAGACTTTTATTCCTAAAGAAGGCTTATCTTGGTTGATGTTCTTCCAATGGACCATCCCTGATTATCTTCCAGAAGTTGGCAATAATCTATCCTGGTCTGTTGTGGAACTTTATTCAATGTGGTTTGTTTTTGGTTTTTGCTTTGTTATCGGCTCTTTGAATTTGAACTGTGTTTCTTTCCTTTGAAATGTTTCCTCTTTCACTGTGAACAATTAAACAGTGAAGCCAAGTTGAAGGCATTAAAGGACTTTTAATTACATTTTGGGTTTTGTTATATTTCTGGTATACTGTGGGTCATCACATCATGTGATCACCTTTTGGGACCTTTCAACCAGCAAAATCAATGGGAAAGCAAGATTCAATTAACAACCATGTGATAAATTTAATAATTGCAGTGATTCACTTAACCATTGTGGGAAGAAAGACTGTAAAATGGTGCAAAATCCACTTAACAACTTGTCTTACTTAGCCACAGGATTGTTGGCCTCAGCTGTGGTTATAAGTCAAGGACTACATGTAATCAGAGGTGGTATTCAGCAGGTTCTGATCAGTTTTGCATACCACCTGTGACTGGCCATACCCCCTTCTATTCTCTGCCTACCGAGTCCCAGCTGATTAGCTGGGTTTTTTTTTGTTGTTGTTGTTGTTGTTGCCCTGCACAGAAGGACATAGCTGGAAACCAGGTTAGTCGGGTGGGGAGGGAATGTGATTTTGCAGTAACCTTCCCCTGAAATGAGGTGGGAATGGAGATTTTGCAAGAATTCTTTCCCTGCCATGCCCACCAAGCCATACCCACCAAGCCATGCCCACAGAACTGATAGTAAAAAGATTTGAATCCCACCACTACATGGAATGTGTCATACCAATATCATCAAAATATGTAGTCATTTCTAATCCTTCTCCTGTCTTTTAGTTTAGGGGTCCCCAACCCCTGGACTACAGCCTGGTGTAAGTGGCAGCTGCACATGTGAAGCAGCATTTGTACAAATAGTGTGCAGCTGATTCTGCTGGGTCCACTAAGCCAGAAAGGCTGGGGACTGCGATTTTAGTTTTATTTTATTTTTCAGTTCTTCTTAATATAAAGAGATTCCCTGTTGGATGAAGAACCTTTGTACTTGAAATCACTTTGTTGTTATTGAAAAAAAAAACAATGGAACACACTTCCTTGATGTTTCATTTTATCTTTTTTTTTTTTTTTTTCTGTATCTGNTTTTTTACTGTATCTGCCCATGAAAAACTATATTTACTCCTTTTCTAAAAATCAGTTCTGATCTTAAACTACATACTTTAAACCAGAGGTCCTTAACCCCTGGGCCATAGCCTCTACTGAAATGTGGTCTATTTTGAATTAGGCCAGTGAGCAGCTGGATAGAGAATGTGTGCATGCTCACACAGTTCAATTTGCACAAGCAGACCACTTTGTATGTGCACTTTACAGTTTGCTGCTTGTGTAAGTCAAGCTGTGCAGGTATGTACTGGCCTGTCATTCATGCAAGGGCTATGTTTGCATGTGTGCATGTGCGCCGGTCCACCACTTGCACGGCCCAATTCCCCAGTTCCCTTCCCTCCCAGCCAGGCTGACCAAGCTGCAAAAGTTGAGGACCACTGCTTTAAACTTTAACAGGTCTCCTGTTTAAAAGCTGCTGAAGAAAATAATATATCACTCATATTTGAAATTAGAGGAGCAATTTTATACTGTAGATAGCAAAAATGTCACATGATCACATCTACAATATGGGAATAACGAAAAAAATACAACTCTGTAATACTAAAATGAATTGGATTTAAACTAATTTAGGCACATCAAAACCACATCAGATAGAAAGAAAACTGCAAGTTCTTTATGTTTCCAAAGGAAAATATTATGGGCTTCTTGAAATTCGGTATAAAGCATACACTGATTGAGAAACAATCCCCGTGAGCCTTGAGCTATCTCAAATTTGATTCCTCTTTTTCTGTCAGTATGATTACTAGTAAGAAGCATTTTCTAGAGATTGATTATTCCCAACCCAAATCAGTGACCCTGCATATGCACAATGTGATTTGTTTTTAGTTTTGTGTAATATAGGAATCAACTATTAGAGTTTATTGATAAGTTCAAACTAGGATCCTGACTTTTTAAGAGCCATGGTTGGAACTGCAGGCTACTTCTACTGACTGCCAGTTCAATTCTCACTGGTTCAAGGTTGACTTATCCTCCCATCCTTTCAAGGTCGGTAAAATGAGGATTCAGATTGTTGAAGGCAATGTGCTGACTCCGGAAACCACTTAGAGAAAGCTTTGAAGCAATATATTAGTCTAAGTGCTATTGCTACTGTTGACTTCTTCCATGAAGCATGATGAAAAACATTGGCTTACTGTTATACATAGGGAATGAATTAAATAATTGTAATCACAATTTAGAGTTTGCTGAACATTTTTATCTAAAGATCAAATCTAAAGACTAGGTCCCACTAGCCGATGGATGCAAAACATATGCAAAAAGGACACAGCGAATGAGCAAAATTTTGGGGGTGCCTCCATCCGTTGTTATCTGCTCCAAAAAGTGGCCCAAATTTATATTATTAGAACAGAAAAGAATGGAAAGGAACGGACGGGTGTAGTATGTAGCGGGGATGTTAAACAGATGTTCGTAGGAAGCCTAGCAGATGGAAGCGGATGACACATCCGAAGGGCTTCCGGGGGAGAATTGTGAAGCGTACGCGTAGCAGAAGGGACGGATGCATAGTGGATGATGCGGATGCATCACGGACACCTATAGGAAGCAAAGCGGATGCATAGTGGGTGCCTAGCGGATGCAGAGAGTTCACTGCACATACTTCACCATCTGGAGTATGAATTGTAGTCAGCTCTGTGGGATATAAAAGGATGCCAGCTACGCACGCACAGCATCAGAGGAAAGACGTGCTGTCACAGACCATCTTCAAATGAACACCATGCGTCATCAGATCAGGGAAGAGAGAAGCATGTGGCCCGTACTCCCTGCCAGCCCTTGCAAGAAGGACAGAACCACTCATTCCAACCCGCCTGGATGACTCTGAGTGCTGTGGTGCTGCTGCTGCTGGCTCTGCTGCTGTTGGTGCTGCTGAGTCGCTGGTGCTACAGCGGTGCTGGGGCTGCGGGCTTTGGGGCTGCTGGGCTTCTCCTGCTGTGCTGGTGCTGTGCTGGTGCTCTGGTGCTGTTGGTTGGACTACAGCCCCAGCCCTCAAAGCCCTCTGCCTGAAGCCCTTGTTTGCTGAGCCCTGCCAGACGGAGAAAGGCAAGGGAATGAGAAGGAGAACGGAAACAGCTACACCATTTCCGAGAGCATGGGGAAGTGATGGGAAATGGCTGAGGAGAACGAGTACCTGGGAGAAAGGCCACAGACTCTATCGTGACAACCAAGAAGAAGCCAGAAGCTTTTGGAAAACAAGGCAGAGAGCCTGACTACACTGCAATGTACTCTGGGATGGTGAGCACATCACACCTGTTATGCAAGCTTACACCTCAAGAAAACCGGCCAGCCGCTGTTTCAAGCTCACTGACCGGTAGATGTTACATCCATGGCAAGTGCAGCTTCGTGGAGGGTGAGGTCCCGCCACTGAGGAGAAAGCCCCTCTGATACCACTCTCCCTCAGGCAGCCACAGACAGCCAGTCCTCTTCCAGCCAGGAGACAGCGTCCCTGGCCAGGCAGTATCTCAGAGAGCCCCACGGCCAGAGACCCCCCGAAGAGCTGCACTCCCCATGCCGGTAGACTGAGGATCCCCTGTTACAAATGAGGAAGATAGTGGCAGCCACGCAGAGAACAACCGCCACCAGGAGAAAAACCCACCCCCCACCCCCAGTCCACATGATGCAGGCAGAGAGGCAGACTATGGGCCAAGCCAAACTGTCCCTGTTGGAGATTCATTGGGACACAATCAAGACCAGCACAGAACGTCTCTCTCAGCGGTCCACCAGCGACATATCATCCTGGGACCGGAAGCCTTCATCACACTACGTGAGCCAGACCCTCATGGAACCTGCCCGAGCCAAAAACCAAGTGATGAAAGCAAAAGATCACAAGCTACTTCTGCACAAACCCTCAAGGAACCAGGCTGAACCTGCCTGGACCCAGTCCAGGTTACTCCTCCCACCCAAGTGATTTCACCACCTTATCCACAGCTTTCAACACCCTCACCTACCGAAGGCTACGACTACCAGACCTTCCCACAGCAGAAACAGCCTCCATCCAGGCGCCAGGTTCATTCACACCACAGAACGCCATACCTCTCCCAGTGCAGAAACCAGAGTAACCCCACTACCACACCTCCTTCCTCCACCCCACAAACAAGGCCCTCAAGGGACAACTCTGTTCATCAGTCCTGTGCCTGACATCCAGGGACCTTGATGAAGGACCTACTCAAACCTCCCTTCAGGCTGATTCATCTCTCTGCGAGAAGCTCCTGAACACACCAGTCCCTGTTGAACTCTCGGGGCCAAAGCACCCAATGGTGTCCTCAGTACCAGCACTCCAGCCACAGTCACCTCCACTAGTCCCTAGCCCACTTAACAGCTAGAAACGGAACTATGCCTCAGAGGACTGAGAATATTGCCACCAGACTGAGTGTTACCTGTTCACTTTTATCTTTGCTTGAGACACTTCCTGGTCAAAATTTTGCTTTTTTTAATTAAAGTTCATACGTATCAACTAAAACATATTAAATAAAGGTTATCTTTCTTAAAACAACTTCGTTCATTTTATTTACTTAAAAAAGTGTTGTGTGGAAAACCTTTAAAAAAATGGTTAATGGTGAAGGATAGTTGTGAGGATAGAATAAGGGTATTGCTGGATTAGATATTAACTCCAGTGGCAAGCATAGTGGACGTATGTCCAATCTCCCAGCTACCACACATATGGCCCTTTTTTATCCTAGCAACAATTGATATCACTTATCAACACATTCAAAATAACAAGGCTCTTTTATTAATCCCGTATTTCAGATTTGAGGCCACTTAACATACATGGCACAACTCATCAGTGTTATGAAACAGCTCAAGAAAGCATCCATTAAACCATCTATTCATCCTGTCTTGCCACTCCACTGCTCCAGCTGGGAGTTGCACCAGTGTCTCAGGTAGGTTGCGCTCATTTCTTCCCTTCATGTGAAGCTCTGTTGGGCCTGTACATCCACAGTGTCTATCAGTTTTCCCTGTCCTCCTTTCACCAGGCTCCATTCCCATTCCCTTTTGATGGTCCACATGGCCTGTTCTGCAACACTGCGTTAGCGTGTGAGCAAGATTGTGCAGAGATTCAGCAAGCTTCCACGATGCTCCTCACAATCTCTGTGATGCTGCATGGTGTGGAAAGTACCTGAAGCCTATTGCGGGAGCCAAAGGCATCCCACGACGCCTCTTGCCCTGGATAGCCTGTATTGAAGATCCTCTCTTCAGCGGTGAAGTATCTTGACTGTAGGGCTTCATGAGGTAGTTTCTGAGGGAAAAGCATCATCACCCATGATAAGTAGGAGCCTCGTGTGTGTCGTTGGGTAGGGGGTCTGGATCTGGGAAACCATGATGAGGTTGCGTTCCAGCCCATCCTTGAGGTCACTGGCGTTGTATATCTGGGCATTGAAGCTGACCCGTTGCCTGAAGCATCGATGTACATGAAAGTTGTAGTCAGCATCAACCATGGCAAAGAGGATGATACTGAAGAAGCCTTTGTAGTTGTGATAAGAGGACCTTGAGTTGGTTGAGCTTTGCAGGCCACGTGCTTCCCATCTATGCTCCAACATGTGGGGAAAGTTCCACTTCTTGATACCACTGTGTTCTGCAACTTTCCTTCAGCCTTCTTCAGTCGTGGGGACAATGGAGGAGCTCCTCCACGTATTCTTTTCTATGGTGGCCTGCACCACTTCTCTGACCACTTTGCTGATGCTGTTGTGTGGCACCCTCCAGGCATAATGCATGTTCTGTATGTGGTTCCAAGGCCAGGTGCCACAGAGTCAGTGCCACCTTCAGTCCAGTGTCAGGTTGGGACGGAAGTTGTGTGCTGTGGCATCCTCATGAAGTGCTGGAATGCACGAGTTCTTCATTCTCAGCTCCACCATCAGCTTGTCATACAGTCTCCAAACTCCATTCTTCTCCTGATCCATCCTCCGACCCACCACAGTTCTTCAACATCTCCTTTCTTCTCCTTGTGTAGAAAAGGTGAAACAGTCTGAAGAGGGCTTTGTTCTGGTGTTGAATGATCGCAACTACCATAAGGACTGTGTTATGATCCATGTGGAGAACAATGGATGATGTGAAGAGCAAGACCAAGGTGAAGAGGTCTGTACACCACAGCTGCTGGACTCATACGTGAGATCCAGTGTGATTTCCTCCACCCTTTTTATAGGAATATCGGATGTCCACTAGGGTGTCCTTCCACATACTCTCGCATACTGCAGACATCCTAAATATGCCAAGATACATCCCATATTACAGAAGTTTTGGTCCGTTTAATGCTTTATATACGAGATGCATCCACTTACATCCTTTCTATTTCCGTGCTACTAACGCTGTGTGGACATTCCATGCACCTTTCGTTTCCTCCCTCTTTCCATTTTTCAGCTGGAGCGGATGTGAGTGGCGAGGATGTCCAGAGGATGCCGAGAGGATACAGCGGACGTTTAATCGAGATAACGACATGAGAATGTTTGTTGCCTGTGTATATTTTGCAGATGTACATTGTACCGGCGGAAATTCATCCACTCAAAAAGTTTGTTGCAGCTCAAAACTTCTGCGCAAGATGAAATCTCAGTGGTGAGATGCTCAACAGTAGAATGTATGAAACACGTATGCGATGAGTACACAACGGATGCATCACGTGTTCCACGGATTGGCAAGTCTTTTTTCCGTTTTACATCCTCTTGCATCCCATTGTGCAGTGGGACATGGCTTAAGTAACAAAGCATTTCAGCATTATACTGTGGTGGAAGAGGTGAAAAAATCTAGTATTTTTGTTTCATAAAAAATTTGACATCAGGTATCTCAGATCTGTTGCAAAATCTGTAAGATCATAAATGGCTACAAAAAAGTGACTATGAGTCTCTCATTGCTCTACCTCATGAATGTTCAGATTTTTGCAGGCCCATATCGGTTTGCCTACAATAAGTCAAAGTAACACAGAAGGACTGAAAAGTGGAAAGCAAATATTTTGGTCCATTTCATTCCAGATGGTATCACTGGACATAGCTCCTTGACCTCTGAAAACCCAACCACCAACCAACCAATCAATAAAATTGATTAGTAATGATCACCACATTGAATCAGGTCATTTTTCCATTTGCTTTTTCTGCTAAGAAAGCCAGTGGTGGATTCAAATAATTTAACAACTGGTTCTCTGCTCTAATGATTCTTTCAACACCAGTTCACCAAACTGCTCAAAAAGTTACAATCGGTTCCCCGAAGTGGTGCAAACTGGCTGAATCCCTTCACTGCAACAAAAGTAATATTAAGGGTCCCTGACTGAAATCTTCATGAAATGAAATATGAAGAAAATGGTACATATGCTTGCTTTCTTCTGTTTGTTTATATATGTTCATTATTTTATTCAGATTTAGTACTGCCCTTTTGCTATCTAAGAAACTAATGGGTTGAGATTGACAAATTTTTTTCCATGCACAGGATATTTACTACCTTTGTGTATAGACTCACAAAAAGAAAAAGCTATCTTTCTCCTGCTTCCCAAAAGTAACAGGCGTAGCTAACCACAAGGAAGAGACTGACTACAGAACACACACAAACACACACACACACACACACACACATTATATAAATATTATTCAGCTGAATATATATTATTCAGCTTTGTTTGGGTATTGTTCCCACGTCATTATAGTTGTTGCTCTTAAAATTCTAGCAACGTTCGGCAGAATCTCATCTCTCCAATATCCAAAAGTCTTCTGTATTTGTGTTCATCTGTGAGTCAGACTTTCACAAGCCATTTCTGTTTTAAATTTGGTGCTCGCCTACGCTGCTGCCAGAATGGTTTTTTTCTTCATCCTGATTGGTTGGGAGTCTTGGTCTGTTTTTATTGGTCATGGAGTTTGTGTGTTTTGCTTGATGTGTGTTTCAAATCTTCTGCCTGTTTTGTAGCTTTTTTTGTCTTGATTGGCTAGCAACACTGCATTCCTGTATTGGAGCGCTTTTAGTGTGGCTTGGCTCCCATGGAATACTGATAGCTACATTTATTTAGGAAGCTAGGTTTCATCTGATGCAGCTGGTTGGGGTTTGTTTGAGCTGGAGGTATCAGAGGGAGTCTGTTTGTGCCCAGGTGTTTGCCTGGCTTTGTGGTGTGGAGATTTTTTTGTTTGAGACTGCAGGATATTATAATATAATCCATATATATATTAATATAAATAATATAATATATACAATAAGATAATATAATATAATAATACATATAATATAATATAATATAAGATATTAGATATATATAATATATGATAATAATATAATATTTAATATACATAATGATCTATATTAATATGATATAATATAAGTATAATATAATATAAGATAATATTAATATAAATATAAATATAATATTAATATAATTGATAATATACATAATAATATAATATAAATAATATAATAAATATAATATAATATAATATAATATAATATAATATTAATATAATATAATAAATATAATAATAAATATAATATGACATAATAATATATAATATCATATAAAAAACATAATATAATATAATATAATATAATATAATAATATATATATATAATTAATATATAAAATATAGATATAATATAATGATAAATAAGTATAATATATATAATATTAATATACATAAATAATATAATAAATAACATAATAAACATAACATAAATATAAATACATACAATAACACAAACAAGCATAGTCATAGCATAGCATAGCATAGCATGAGCATAGGCATAACATACATAACATAACATTACATAACATGAACAAACATAACATAAACAAAACATAACATAACAAAACATAACTATACATAGCATAGCACACATTTATTGATGTGTGGAAAATACGCCGAAACAAACCTAATACGAATATATCAAACATATAAATATCCTCACAAAAACTTAAAGAAAACACAGCTACACACACAACTATATATATGGTATTCAGCTTTTGTTTGGAGTATTTTCCCAAGTCATTATGTTGTGCTCTTAGAAGTTGTAGCAATGTTTCAACAGAATCTCATCTGCCATCATCAGGCTTCTGTATTGTAATTCGATCTGTGAGTCAGACTTTCACAGTTCTGGCAATTAGTGTTTTGGCCATGGGTTATCTGTGCTGGGTGGTGTTAGGATTGGGCGTTGAGGTAGTGGTAACATTCAGGTAACACCTAATCCCCACCACCACTCAGCACAGATAAAACTCCATGGCAAACACTAATTGGCCAGAACCAAAACGCCTGCAGACAGACCACACATAAAGACTGAACTATGCACTCTGACTAAAGTACTGACACCTAACGGCTTCCACACAAAACAAAATCACCAGCTTGATCCACAAAAACACACTAAGACAGGAATAGAGAACCTAGAAGATCAACAGATCACTGGAACAGCTTGTCCTGCCCTACATAAGAGGTACTACAAAATCAGTAAAGTATACTACATATGCATCACCATCAAGACTTGCCTTCAAAACAGACAAAAAAATAGCAGCATCCTGAGAGACCCAAACAAAATTGACCTGGCAAAACAAGGATATACGAAGTTTCCTGGATGCATTGCCCAGCCACATATATTGGACAGACCAATAGAAGAATAAGTACCCGCCTAGTATGAACACAAAAATGCAGAAAAAAGATGGAAACCACACCTCCTCACTAGTCCAACACATGAAAACACAGGTCACAACCAATGAACTTCAATGCACTAAAACCCTAGCCACTATAGAAAAACCCCAGCCACAGAATCATCAGAGAAGCCATAAGAGATTGAAATAAAGACCTGAAAGCATGAATAGAAGAGATGATTCCAGCAGACTGTCAATCATTTGGAAACCTGCAGCTCTCAAATAGAAAAGATCTCCACAAACACAAAACAGACAACACCTGAGCACAAACAGATTCCCTCTGGATGCCTGCCAACTCAAACCACCCCCCCACCAGGCACCCAGGTGAAACCTCGCTTGCTAATAAATAAATAGCAGCCGTCCTTTCACACGAAGCCAAGCTGCTCTGAAAGCCTCCAAACACAGAAACAGAGTGTTGCCAGCCAATCAAAGCACAAAACAGACAGAAGAAAACCAGAAACACCAATCAATCAAATTCCAAAGTCCAGTGAACACAGATCAGCTCCCAGCCAATCAACAAGATGACCAGCCTCGAATTTGAAACCAGGAGCTGTGAGACCCACATCCATACAGAAGCCCTGATGATGGCAAGATGGGGATTCTGCTGAAACGTTGCTACAACTTTAACAGCACTACAATGACATGGGATAATAATCCTGCTAGTGGTGACTGATGAGTGGGGTTTGCTTGTCGATTGGTAGGGGGTTGCTGTGATTGTATTCTGATTGGCTGGGGGGTGTTCTGCTTAGGGGGGCGCTGGCCGGTTGCTCAGGTTAGTCTTAGTTGCTGGGGGATTTGAGCTGGTGAGCTGTGATGCTTGTTGTTTGCTTGGTTCTGGTCGTGCCACATCTTCATGTGGTGTCAGTGCTTCTTGTATGGGTCAGAGGGGTTTGAGAAGTGGGTTGTGGTGCAGCCTGCAGTTGGCTTCTGGTTCGTCGGTCATGTCTCCTCTTCTGTTGGGTGTTGCGTCTTTTTCTGTGTGGAAGGTGTGGTGGTAGCATCTTGTGTGCACTTGTGCGGTGTGGTCTGGTGTCATTTCTTCATGTTATACTCATTATTTAATCGAGGGCAGGTTTCCAAATGGTTGGTAGGCGGAGGTATCACTCTCGGTTATCATGCTGTGTGCGGCGTTTTGTCTATCTCTATGGGCTTCTGATGTATTCTGTTGTTATGTAGTGTTCGGTTTGGCGATGGGTTCTGGGAAATTTTGAAAGGTGAATTCATGTCCTGTTGGCTTTGTGTGGTGTTGGACCAGGAAGAGAGGTCAGGTGTCATTCTTTTTTGATGAGTTCCTGTGTTCTCCAATGCTGTTTGCCATCAATCTCTTCTTTAAGTTTGTCCGTATGTGTGTGGTGGGCAGGCAGTGGCCAAAAAAAGGGGGATTTTCGGTCTACCTTGGTTTTCTAACTCGATGTTTATAGTCACACACCAAGTGCCACACAAGATGAATTTGACCATTTGAAACCGGAAATCAATCAATACAGAAGCCTGATGATGGCGAGATAGAATTCTGCTGAAACGTGCTGACAACCTCTGATACAGAAGCACATGACATGGGATACATACGCCAGAAGGAAAGCTAAACAGCTATATATTATGTGTGATGTGTGTTGGTGGTGTGGTGTGTCTGATATTATAGCTACAGACATACGCACATAACATACATAAACACACACACACACACACACACACACACTCTTCAAAAATAGGTTCTGCTAGACAAAGCATCTTCAACATTCTGCCCTCAAGACATGCTGAAATTTTAATTCCCAGAATTGCAAGCTGAATTTTCTGGGAGTTGCATTTGCAACACTTATAAAAGGTACCAGCTTGGGAAAAGCTGTTGTGATGACATATTGATATACCCTGATTCTGTGACACTTCTTGTGTCTTGATATAGCTATATATACTGTAATTATCAGCTGATATAGTCATATTAATGAGAGAAAAAAATAGGAAGAAAAAAAATGACTACTAATCAGAATCACATTAATGCAAAATTGGGCATAAATAATTAAATAGCTTCTCCATATTTCTGTTCCAAAATGTTCTGTTCTTTCTTTGTTTTGGAGAATCTTTTATTTTTGTCTGCGTAGCTGAGGGCTAAATGAATTATGATTCATTTTACATGGGGCTATCCTTATGGACGACTTTATAAGCATCAACTAATCCAGTGCTCATGGTTCCTTTTGTGGATACAGCAATGTAAATTTGAACATCTGGTACTTTTGTGACAATTAACAGCGTTCTTATGCGCATATATGATATAGACAGAAGTCACCTTCATACAGAGAGAAAAGCACAGCTGGAGGCTTGGTGGCTATGCCTCTTGGTGCATGTTCTTCTACAATTATATAAAAAGCTATTTCTATTATTTGGCTAGTAACTGTGGAATGACGGCCTTCATTGCATACCAAATAATGGCTCTTTGTTGCATTGATCAAAAGCTTAAAAGAAAAAGCAATTATAACTCAAAGAGATTAGAATTAAAAGTCATTAAGGCTGGGTTCTAATCAAAATGATTGACAGAATCATGACTCTTTATTTAACGATGCAATGACAGTTCTGTTCAGCTGCCTGGAAGAGGAAAATGTTTCTTCCTCTGTCTCATGTGGTTGCATCATTCCATGTTAACTGAAGATCTCTTTCATCTTCATTGGTTTAGTGTAGAGCAAACAAGAGTGACTGTTTCTGCCAGGATCAATGGTCTGGTCCTTCTCTAACACCCTAGAATAAAGTAGAAAAGCTGAAGCTTCTTTTGTAGGGGAACAAAGCTTTTTTTAAAAAAAAGTAGGGTAGATTTTCAACAAAACTCTAAGGTCTGAAAAACACTGGAATATTTTTATTTTTTTAAAAAAAGGCTGGGAAAATCAGATCTTNTATTTTTTTTAAAAAAGGCTGGGAAAATCAGATCTTTAAAAAAAAAGGGGGGGTTAAGAAATTTTAGTCTTAAAATGGACAAAGGAGTTAAGTATCATCACCACTACCTTCTATCCCCATCGTTTTTATCAAAATCACAGCCTCTGTTCATTTCCCAGGGTGTGTTTTATTTCAAAAGACAACAATGAAAACAAAAAATTGTTCAAAATTTTCTAGGGTCCTTTTAATTTGGCCCAGAGAGGAGACACTGCAATTTACAAAGTTGACAATCTATAATGTGCACTTGAAAATTTACTTTAGCTTCTATTCCTTTCCCCCTTAATAAACAGAAATGTAATTTGTTACCATGGAGCACTAGAAATTCAGTTTTCATTTTGATTTGACTTGAGCAATTAGGGAACAAACCTGATGCCAGGTTTACGATGTGTATAACATGCCATTAAGTTACACAACAGTCAGTGGTTTTGGAACAACATTTCCTGTATATTTGCTTGCTTGCTTGTTGGTTTCAGACCAATAAAGCATATGTAACAGAATAACAGAGTTGGAAGAGATGTTGGAAGTCTTCTAGTCAATCCCTTGCTTGAGCAGGAAATCCTATACTATTCCAGACAAATGGCTGCCCAATATCTTCTTCCTGTGATGGAGCACCCACAACTTCTGAAGACAAGCTATTTCCATGGATTAAGTGTTCCATCAGGTAATTTCTCAGGCTATAAATAGTCACTAAAGTGCCTTAAAAATAGCCCTATTAAAATGTGTTTTATACTGTTCTTTGTTTTAAAATGTTTATAACAATTGTAAACCAGCCAGTCCCTGAGAGCCAGGCAGCCTATAAATTTAATAAATTAGTATTATTAGAGTTGGTCACAGAGGCAGCCAGAATTTGGAAAACAAAGCATCGAAAAGAGAGATCTTAAGTTTACTTAAGTTTACCACCCTGGAGTGTTGTGATTCTGCTCCAGATAATAGTAGATTTCTTTCAGGAACTTGAGAAACATTTGGAATCTGAGAGCAACTAGGCATGTATATATATATAAAAAAAACTGCTTGAAGGGTGATTAATCTCTTCACAAAATGGCTTCTGCAATGGTTGTGATCAACTAACATAATGCCTATTTACCAAAAGACAAATTGGTGTTCCTTTCTCCAGCTGTTAAATGTATTCTTTTTGCTATAGAAGCTTACTTGTCTTTTTTTCTGAGTAGGCAGGGAAACTTCAAAGCGCTGAGCTGCTTTTACCCAACATTTTGAGAAGAGATTATTTATGTAATCTCTGTGAGGCATTTTCATCTTCTCTCTGTGTGTGAGACAAGTCTTGATTCCAGTGACTTCCTGGATAGGATCCTGCAGTTTTCTTGACAAGATTTTCATTTCTGCTTTGCGTGAACTTTCAGAAATAGAAACACCTCTGTAAAGTTATCTCTTCAACTGTGTGGGCAGAGAAAGTAGATAAATTCCTTCAATGGATCAAGAAAAGAGAAGCTCTTCAATAGTATCTTGAGGACAGAACTACATTCCAAAGGTGCTTTTTCAAGAGGCAACTGGACTTTCTTCTTTTTTTCTTTGAAGATGTTTCATTTCTCATCCAAGAAACTTCTTCAGAGTTGAAGAAGCTTCCTAGATGAGAAGTGAAATGTTTTCAAAGAAAAACCAAAAAGTCCAGTTGCCAATTGAAAAAGCACCTTTGGGATGCACATGACCTGGATGAATGAAAATCTCCATAGATAGAACTATATATTAGTGGAGACAGGAACTTCCATTAATGAAAAAGGGCAGTAATTCCTTCATAATTCATTTTGAGATATAATAGAACAGTGGAATTCTGTAGAGAGGTAATTAGTAGAGTCACTTGTTTGATATGGTCAGCCATAGAAATTGAAGAAATAACTAAAAATAATTTGATAAGAAAGGCTGGAGAAACACCAGCTTGCACTAATTTAATATAAAAACCCCATACTGATCTTTTCTCCTTTGAAAGCAAACATAAAGCAAATGACCTTTTGTTAAACTGAATGAGAACTGATGGAGAACATGAAGAAGAATCTCTAATAATTTAAAGTGAGAAAAAGTATATTTCCCAGGGTCTGCAAAACAAATTTTGCTGCTGAAATTATAACATAAAAATCATTTTAAGAAAACATGCCAACAATCTAATATGATGAATCCTTGTTTATACCTGCATCAACCATTGATGCTTGAATCATTCATCTAAAAGTGCTAAAACTACAAGAAACTATAAGAGTGATAGGCTGTTTTTAGTACTGGAGGTCCTGAAAGCAAGTTGGGAATTGTATTGTGTCAGGTCAATATAAGCATACTGTAAAGAGACTTAATAGGGAATGTCTGAAATTTCAAGATAAGTCTGATTCAAGGGAATGCATTTGTATTTTTGAACTTTTCACTCTTATAATTCTAGGTTCAAATATATAAAAAAATGATTCACTCAGAATACTCACAATTTTTTACAGGCTGGATGACAGATCTCCATATTATACCTTAAATATGATAGTGGCAAATAGTGGCATAACAACTTTATGATAGTTCTCATTTTATATTCAGCCCCTCTTCTAATAATTCTTAATATTCATTTTGTTCTTTTCATTGTGTCTGCATTTGGTAATGAACCCAGATGAAATATAAGAAAAAATAGGTGTTCAGTGGTACTCTATATATTTACTCAGTTATAATTTCCATTGTATTTTTTAAGGCAGGGATCCACAATCCCCAGGCTATGACCCATTCAGAACCTCTGCACAAGTGGTGTGAGAGTGTGTGTACACAACTCCACTTATATGAGCAGTGGGTTCTAGCGCTCACGTGCAAAGTTCCATTTGCAAGAGTGGTGAGTGCCCACTGCTTTCATAAATGGGAGCCCAGAACCATCCCATTGTCTCCCTCCTACTAAGCCAAAAAGATTGGGACATCTGCTTTAAGGAGTTATTTCAAGATATATGAGTATAGAATGGCACTCTTGATTGCCTGGCTGAGGCTCAGTTAGGTGATAGCATTTTCAGATTCCAAAAGACTTGGAGAAAGTAACTTAATGGATGGCCCCATTAGTCTTTAAATAGATAAATAATCTATGTCTCTGTCTCTGGAAATAAGCAACACACTTCATTCCTTTGTAAGTCAAAATGAACTCAGAAAGAAAAATTGTGGTGTTTGCCAATGGTTGTTGAGTCATATAGTTCTATCTGCCAATATTTAGTGATAACTTCCCATCATATATTATATTCCCCATTTATTTTAACTACTTGCTAAAATATATGAGTGTTCATTTGAGGATCAACACTTGTAAGGGGAAGATGATATTAAGCAGCTGTAGGAACTCATTTATATGAAGAAATAATGAGATGACATATTCAACAAAGAAATTTGTCCCATTGATAAATGTAAATCTTAAAAGAAAAAAACAGTATCCCAGTTGTAATTTTAATAACTTCTTTCTGAAATTTATTGAATTCTTCTATTAGTATGAACATAACTTATTTCAGTAGAAAATATAGCAAACAGAAATAGGCTCCTTTGGAGCTATGTCATTTAATCTGTTAAACTGAGGAAAATAGACTTCTTACTTCATCTCAAAGGGGGTATGAACCATCAAATCATACTCTTTGGACCTAGAGTATTCTCATTCAACAATCTTTATTACAAAGGACTTTTTCTGCATTGGTCTTCTTCCAGCTAATAGATATATTTTTATAAATGTGTTCCTATATTCGTGTCTCACTTTATCATTGAGGTCAGTGCTTTACCCTTACCTTTATTTGAATTTTTATTCTTCTTTTCTCCCCTTGTTAATCAAGAAGCAAATCATACCTTTTCTAAAGCACAGTATTGCAAAAGGACTATGCAACTTTGGCTAAAGATCTGGATCAAAAACCTAGATATAAAGAAAAGTAGTTAAATTACCTTAATTATAATTGTCACAGATAAAGAGAAAGTGACATACCTAAACAAATTCATCCCCATGTATAGGCAAAGATGCTGGCAATCCCCAGGTTACATATATCTTGACTTATATAATTCCAATATTAGGCAAGATGGTTGTGATTCTTATTGTTATGTACTTGCTAGTTTATTTGTTTATTCAATTTAAATAGTCACGCATCTCATATCTGTGACATTTGACAGCTCACATAATCAAAACACCAACAACAAAATAAAAAGAATATGAAACAATGAGAAAAATAAAACCAAATTAAAACCATAAAACATAATCATCAGGAGAGTACAATCCAGGCATCAGAATTAATACAGACTAGCAGATTCCATACCACAATCAGATCCCTAAACATAAAAATAAAACTATCTCTTTGTAGAGTTTGGAAAGGCAAGTATGGTCAGAGACAATCCAGGCTCTGGATTGATATTACAAAGTACAAACAGCAAAGTTGAAAAGAGTCTTCTCCTAGGTCTCTTCAGATGACATTCTTTATTAGTTGGGATTCATAAGATATCTTTTCTGTGGACCTGGTGGAATGTGGATGTGGAAAAATAGTCAAAGAGGTGGTTCTCCAAAATCTCATATCATGTCGGGCTTTATATACTATCAGCCTTGAAGTGAGCCAGGAAGCAATTAGCAATTCAAGTTGTTATGGTTGAGAAACACTTATCTACAAGCCTTTGAATTTATAGAATGATCACCTGCTCATCAAGCTTCCCAAAAAGAAATTATCCAGTATAGTTGGGTCTAATGATCGTTTTTTTGAGAAGAAGGGCAAACTATTATTATTACTGTATGTTCTACATGATTAAGAGTGTGAAAAAATAATTTATCTGTGTGAAATAGTGTCTCTGGAAGAGAAGCTTTGTATAATCCATGAGCTTTCTGTATTACTGATCTTGGGAATCTTGAGATTTATAATAAGCATTCAAAACATTAAAAAAAAAATCCACTACAATGTCTCGATGAGAACTATGAAAAGGAGAGAGTATGACAGAGGAGAAAGTCAGTAAAAAGAAAACATGATTGCAGTATCTGCTATCCCGCATTAGATGGGCACCTCATGATAGGGAGCGAAAGGAGAAAGAAACGACAGGAGACGA
>BHFT01018451.1:0-16233 GCA_004320025.1 Laticauda laticaudata
CCAAGAAGCCTTGCTGAATGTCACTCATCTTGGTTCCCTGTCACTAAAAGCTTTGCTTCATCATTCAATTATTTCTTGCTGATTGTCCAGGGAAGTATTTCGATCCATTTGCATCACTTAAAGTGATCCATCACTTAAAGTGATTGCATCCCAACAGCAGTGTAAAAATCTTAAAACAACCATTCCCCTTGAAGAAAGCCAAGCCCCCAAAGCTCCGGAGACAGTAAGTCTAGGCTGTCTGCCAAGAATGTAATAAAGGTGGAAAAAAAACAAAAGGAGATTGCTTCTAACTACTGGTTCTCCAAAATGCTTAGAAAGTTAACAATGGGTTCTATAGATCTGGATAGAACTGGTAGAATCCCACCCCTGAAGAGAACCCTCAACAACAAAGCAGAAAGATGCTGTAGCTCATCAACTCTTTACTTTCAGAATATTCGAGTGTCTACCTCCCTAATTTCATTTTAAAAAATGAAACAGGGAGACAATTCAAGAACATCTAAGATAATGCTCTGATATATATATAAATTCCATCAGATCACATTAGTAGACTATATGTGCATGACTGCATTCCCACTCACGCTAGTCGTACTATTACTAAATTTGCAGATGATACAACAGTGGTAGGACTCATCTCTGGGGAGGGTGTGAAT
This sequence comes from Laticauda laticaudata, assembly GCA_004320025.1. Lineage (NCBI taxonomy): Eukaryota > Metazoa > Chordata > Lepidosauria > Squamata > Elapidae > Laticauda > Laticauda laticaudata. Next base: position 651 of record BHFT01018451.1, read on the forward strand.
CTGCCTACCGAGATGAGGTGGACCGGTTGCTTTCGTGGTGTGGAGACAATAATTTGGTCCTCAACACCAATAAGACCAAGGAGCTTATAGTGGACTATAGAAGGAACAGATCAGATATTCAACCCTTGCTTATCAATGGAGACCAAATAGAACAAGTGGCCAGTTTTAAGTTTCTGGGTGTTACCGTAAAAGACCTGCAGCACTGGTCAAAACGGCCCAGCAGAGATTTAGCAGAGATTGTACTATCTTAANCGTCATTGCCCAGAAGATCATTGGTTGCCCTCTCCCCTCTTTGGAAGAGCTTTATAGCTCCCACTGCCTTAAGAAAGACAAAACATTCTCAAAGATCCATCTGCTAGGCACCCCTTTTTTGAACTATTACCATCTGGTAGACAGTACAGGATAATAAAAACAAGGACAAATAGGCTGAAAAACAACTTCTATCCCAGGGTAGTAACTGCTGAGTTCTACTGTATAGTGCAATATTAATCCAATATCAGGGGTTTTCAATTCAATGTATAGAATGTGAAGGATGCATGTTTGTGTTTATTTTCATAGTCATAATGTACACTGAAGATGGTATTTAATTTCATTGCACAAGGTGCAATGACAATAAAGTAAACTAAACATCAATGACTGGCAATTACAGATGCTCACAAAAACACTAAAAAGAATTCTGTGCCAATCAAACATGGCACACCACATCAAGACAGAATTAATGTGGTATCCAAAATTTACTACATTAGACAAACATTAAAGAAGACAAAACTGGAATAATGAACCAGGATGGACAATATCTAACAGCTACCTATTCCCTTAAAACTAATACATTTTGAGACAGGGAATGTATGAAGTCATACATCACACAAATAGCAAGAAAGCCAGAATTTTTTTTGAAATTAGTACTCAGAGAAATCCATTGACCTGGATACAATGAACTTTCCAGGCCTCTAATCCAAAATATCCACAACAGATAGGTCTTGAGAATGGCCAATCAAAATGGAGACAACAACATGCCCAAATCCTGATTAATACTGAGGTATTGATCTTCTGAAGCTTGGAAAACCCAACCACAAGTTATGTTGTTCAGATTAAAGCCCATGTCACACAGCACCAACGGATGGAAAGAGGATGTAAAATGGAGAGAAACACTTGCTAAATCCGTTTGGTTAACGCGAATGCAGCTCCGTTCTGGTATCTCAACTGCGTCCGTTTTAACTTTCCATCCGTCCAGCATCCCATCTAACTGTGATTTCATGTGTACCCGCTCAAAAAGTTTTGAAGCTTCACAAAAACTTTAGAAGAGAATATCCAACGCGTCTGTGTTATCATCCGCTACGCATACGGGGAAAATCCATTTATACGTTCCATTCAATCATCCATTACGCTCACCGCAATCCCATATGGCATCCGGCTGCGTCAATTCGCGCAATGCACATCGTGCCTCCACCAGGAAAAAACGCGACCGGGAGAGGAAGCGAAAACGGATGCGGATACGGACACTAGCACACAGCGATTATAGATGGACGTAGAAGGATGAAAAGCGATGGCAGCTCGCATATTAAAGCATTAAAGCGAGAAAACGTTCATATAGGAACGTATCTCGGATTTTAGGATGTGCTGCAGGGAGCCTGGGGGACTGCAAAAAGGACACCTAGAACTGAATAAAACCTATATTTCCTATGAAATAAATGGTGGGGAGAAATTCACCTGGATCTTCTACTTTCAATTCCAGCAGCCCGTGCAGTCAACTCTTCAGCCTTCAATTCTTGCTCTTGCTCTTCCACAAGCATCACCAGTCATCTCCAGACTAGGATCATATACAGCACAAACCATCCTTTGTGTAGCGCGCCATGGTTCACGATACAGTGCGAAAGCCCTCTAACAGGTTCTTTCACCTGTTCTACAGGGAAGAAGGGAGCGCGTTAATCCCGAAGAGTCATCTGGTAAACGCACAATACCCTCGCGCCAAAGGGGTTCGGCGAGGAAGAGCAGAGTACCGGAACTGTTGACAAGACCTCGATGGTGGAGCTGAGGAACAAAGAACACTGTTCGGTCCAGAACTCATGAGGATGCCGCCTAGCCATGTTTGACGAAGTTGTAGGAGCGTCTGAGACCCAGGTTGACGTAAGGCATAAACCCACAACTTCCTGCCCAGCCTAAGACCTCTGGGCTGAAGGTGCACTGATTTTTGCAACCAACTCCGGCCTCCGTGGACCAACGATACAACGGAGCATGCAGTACCCTGGAAGGCTGCCAACAACACCAATCAGCATTGTGGTCAGAAAGTGTGGAGCCATCGAAGAGATCCATGGAGGTATGATCCTGGGCTCTACCAGTCTGCCCTCCACTGAAGCAGGATGGAAGAAGTTGCAGAGCAGTGGTATCAAAGTAGAACTCTTCTCCCACATCGTTGGAGCCATAAGATGGGAAGGCACGTGGCCTTGCCACAAGCTGGTCACCAAACTCAGGGTCCACTTATATTCAACTACAAGGCTTCTTCAGCATCATCCTGTTTGCATGGTCATGCTGACTACAGTCATGTACATCGATGCTTCAGGCAACGGGTCATCTTATCAGATGCCAAGGTATCCAACGCCCAGTTCACCTCAAGGAGTTGGGCTGGAAAAGCAACGCTCATCCAGGTGGCTATATCCCAGATCCAGACCCTCTGCCCAACAACACACACAGAAGTGCTCTACTTCATCATGGGGGATGACGCCTTCTCCCTCAGAACCTACATCATGAAGCCCTACACTTCCAGATGCCTACCCGTGAAGAGAGGATCTTCAACTACAGGCTGTCCAGGACAAGGCGGGTGGTGGAGAAGCCTTTTGGCAATCTGGCCAACAGGTTCCAGGTACTTCTCACCCACCATGCAGCATCGCCCACAGACCGTGAGGAACATCGTGGAAGCTTGCCTGCATCCTGCACAATCTCATGCGCACCCACTAACCCAGTGTGCAGAACAGGCTTGTGGACCACCAACAAGGCAATGGGGACATAAGAGCCTGGTGAAGGAGGCAAGCTGAAACCGTTATAGATACTTGTGGATGTGCAAGGCCCCAACAGAGCTTCACGTGAAGGGAAGAAAGCAGCGCAACCTCCTGAAACACTTGGTTGCAACTCCCCAGCTGGAGCAGTGGAGTTGCAAGATCAGCATGGTAGATGCTTAATGGATGCTTCCTTGAGCCTGTCTCATCACACTGATGAGATTGTGCCATGTATGTTGAGTGGCCCTACAATGAACAGGAACATTTAATAAAGAGTTGTGTTTAGGTGTGAAAATGTGTTGATGAAATGATTAAATTGTTATTGATAATAAAGGGCCATAGGTGTGGCACCTGGAAGGTGGACCATACAGTCCCACTATGCTTGCCACTGGCAGGTTATCTATTCCACAGCTATTATCCCATCGCACAGGATAATTCCTAACCTATCGCCACAGCTATTCTACCCATCCCACGCTATTACCCAACCAAAGGTATCCTGGCCCACTCCACTGCTATCCTTACCCATTTCCACAGCTATTACCATCCCACAGGGTATCCCTGCCCATCCCCACTTGCTATCTCTTACCCAATCCATCAAGAATGCAAAGCTTAAACATATTCTAAAAAGTTTTCCACCAAGACACTGATTCAAAAAGAACCAAGTGTGGTGAAACAACAACGATAAACTTTCTAGTAATTAACAAACTGTAATAAGCAGAATATGACCCAAGTAAAGCACTTCCCAAGCAAAGAAAAGTCAACAGGTAGCAACACCAGACCTGGCATTTCTTCTCAGTCACTCCGAGGGATGCCCATTAGATCTCAGGGGGAAGGGTCGACCGAGTGCTGCTGGAACAGCTAACACCAGGTGGCCACCACACGCAGTAAGCTGGAGTGCTGGTCTTGAGGCGCCTCCGCACTTCATGCTTCGGCAGACCAATCCTCAATAAAGATCCTTGCGGCCACCCCTAGGAGGACAACAGGGGGATATGGTGTGTGGAGGAAAGCTCCTCAGAGAGCTGGCCAAGGTACCTTGTGATGTTGAGAAGCCCCTCTCCTCCATTGACATGGGTGCAGTCCCAAGACTGATGGAAGATGTTGCTGGAGAGACCGGGCTTGCCTGTGAGGGTGGAGGTAAGAAGGAGTGTAGTGGAAGGCTGTCTGGTCTTGTAGCTGAGTAAGTAGCGTCAAACCGGGTGACTTAGAAGTCTACTCGACCCGTGGTGGACCAGTCGCACGCAATCTGGCTCCTGAGCTTCCGGAACGTGGCATGAACTGGCATCCCCACTTTACCGGACCCGCAGTCGTGCATAGGGGCATCCGGTGCATGATTGTGCATCGGTGGCATACGATCGTACCTGACTTTTACCTGGACTGGGAAGGCTTGTTTCGCTGTGGGAAGTTCCTGGTAGCCTTAGCCTTGGCTAGGTGAGGGCCTGATGGAAAGCCTTGGAAGGACTGTGACATCACCTGGGGTGGAGGAACAGACCTGGACTGAGTGTGAGCAGTTCAAGCTGGGCCTGGAGGTTTGTTGCAGAAGACCGGTGATCTGCTCCTTTATCACCTGGGTACTGTGATTCGGACATGTCCATGGAGGAATACTCTGGTCCATAGTGTTGAGGAAGGGGCTTGCGTGTTTGAGGAAGAGAATTCTCGTATGTTTTTACGCAGTGCTGAGAGAGAGCAGATCTACGTCTGGCTTTTATGTATTGGTGTACGCCTGATCTTCCAGCAGACAGTTGTGGCTTCATGTCCCTCCGGTCTGCCTCTCTGCCTGCTTTTCTGTTGGAGGTGAAGCTGGCGGGTGAGGGGGTTGGTCTCTGGTGTCAGTCGCTCCTCTCCTTGCTCCCCACTGTGTCGGGGTCCTCCACATGCTACTGCCACGGGGAGTGCAAGCTTCTGGGGGGTTCCGTCATGGGGCTCTCCACATGATACCTGCCTGGACACAGAAACCCTGACTCTTGGCCAGAGGCTGCTCTCTGCGGGCTGCCCGTGCAGAGAGGGGTAAACAGACGGGGCTGCGCTCCTTGGTGGTGAGACCTCACCTCCAAGAAGCTGCACTTGGCCATTCACGTAGGTCTCCCAGTCGGTGAGCCTTTGACCGCGTCCTGGCCAATCTCTCAGGTGCAGCTTTCCCATACCAGGTGTGCATGTGCTCACTTACCTTGAGGAGGTACTGCCAGCCATGAGGAGCACATTAGCATGGTTAGCCGAGGTCTCTCTCACCTCTCTTCTCAAGCCGTCTGCTTCCTCTGGTGCTGCTCGATATAGGAGTCTAGGCCTGTGTCCTTCCGCCCATAGGTACTCATATCTCCACTCAGCCATATCTAGCACCTCATCCTACATGTTCCTCCGTCTCGATGGAGTACTGCCTCCTCTCACTAATCGCTTGTGATTGCCTCTTCCTTCCCTCTGCAGGGCCTTCTGGGCCCTCATCAGAAGGCTTGAGTCTTCCACTGGGCTGCCGACACATCACCAACACACAGCAGCACACAGCGACAGCAGCTAGGCCAGACAACCAACAGCATGCAGCAAAAATAAGCAGCTAGCAAGCACCAGCAGCCAGGCAACCAGCAGAGAGATGCAAGAGTCTAAGCACCAGCACAGAGAGTAAGCACCAAGACAAGGCACCAAGACAGGAAGCAGCGACCAGCCACGAGTAAGACACCAGGCAGAAGCACAGCAGCACCGCAGAGCACCAGCAGAAGCACGCACCAAGCAGCCAGCTATATGTACCACAAGAAGCACAACAGCCACCTAGGTCAGGCCCACAGAGCACCAAAGCAGAGTCACCGAACAGCATCCCAGCAGAAGCAGAGTTAGCGACCAGGTGCGTGGGTGCGTAGGTCCCATGTCCTTACTTGCCAGGGCTGGCAGGAAGATGGGCACAGGACTTTCCTTCTTCTTCGCCATTGGTTGTTGGCTGGAGATGTGTCTGGCAGCCGGTGCTTTCCTTGAATTCGGTGGACCTGCTGTGCGGAGCTGCATCCTTTTTATCCGTGGGGGCTGATGGCAATGCATCCTCCCTGCATTGCACAGTGAATGCTTTGCATCTGCTGGCCATCCGCTAGGCATCCGCTAGGCGTCCATGATGCATTCCAACTCGGCATCTGTACGCATTTCCGCGTCCTTCCGCTGTGGTCGCGCTTTTCGCTTGTTCTCCCCTAGAAGCCCTGTGGATGTGCCAGTCCGCTCTTCCATCCGGCTTCCGATCCGCTTGGCTTCCGTGGAGCACACGTTGCTGCTTTTACATCCTGAGCTATGTCCTCTCTCCGTCTGTTTCCTATTTCCATTGTTGTCCCCTCTGTTAGTGCAAAATTTGGGGGCACTTTTGAAGAACGGATGGAACATTTTCTTGTCCGCTGTGTCCTTTTTACATACTTTTTGCATCCGTCAGCCTATGTGACAGGCCCTTAAAATACATATGTTAATTCCCAGATGACAGCTAAATCTCCCAGGTCTTTTTAGTGTGTGTATAGCGAAAAAACTCAGATGGAGCTAGTTAAGAACGGCTAAATAGCATGGGCCTGTTGAAAAATTCTGCTTATTGCATGGAAGCTGGCTGGGAAATTCTGGGAGTTAAAGTCTACTTGTCTTAAAATTTTCATGGTTGAGAACACTATATGGAAGGATGTCCTTTGTCTCTCAATGGAGCTTTCCATAAATAATTGTTCCTTTGCACTTGATACAGAAATTTCAACCTGGTCCTCTTGCACCTTTTTTATTAGGGCACTCTGAAGTTCTCTTCTCACCTGTATGATAGCCAACTCCCTGGATTTAGTTTTGAATATATGCAAATCTTTGTGCAGTGTAAGCTGAAATCCAAGACACACTTTTAATCTTTTTTAATTGTACACTTTTGTATTTTTATTTGTGTTCAGATTTAATCATTGTTCAGTTTTCTAACCAAACTCCATGTGACCATTTAGATATTAAATAGATCTTGGGCTCTATGTATCTTTATAGTGGCACATACAAAATAGTACAGAACTTTGCATTTTTAATAACATTGAGCAGCCAGGAATTTCAGAAGGTTAGATTTGCCTAATAAAATTCACTTTTTGAAAATCCTTTTTCTGCACAATTCATAAAAATAGTTGTCGAATATTAGGCCTGGTGAAAAAGCAATTGTAGCCTAAACACTGTTGTCCTTCCAATACCAATTGTAGCAATTGTAGACTCTTAATCTATATAAAATATACATACTCATTCATTAGTCTGCATAAGTCTTCTTTTTCTCATTATTAAAAGAGCAAAGGCAGTTATGAATTCAAATGGAGCTATTCTATGTCTCACAAGTTCCCACTCACAAATAGCTATTTTACACACCTTGTGTCCAAACTGCATTGTGGTACAGCATCGTAGAAAAAGCTTTTCTTTAAGGCCGCGTCACACTGCCCAACGGATGCAAAAAGGACACAACGGAAGAGAAAAATGTTACATCCGTTGTTATCCTTAGTTGACTCCCGCTCAAAAGGCTTCCAGCGGAAACATTTGCCATAATTGAGCGCCGAAACACGACCTGCGGGAGATGCAGCGTGCGGATGCAACAGTGGCCATGCGGAACCAGCCACAGCCCACGCCGGACTGCGATTCCGCTAGCCCGGCGGGGCCTCACAAGCGACGCGGTAACCAGCGAAAACAACCGGAAAATGCAGAACGGAGGGGCGGCGCCGGCATGGGCCCCCCCCCGGTAGGGTAGCCCCCCCCCCCGCCCCCCGATTCTAGGAGAGCCAAATGCCGCAGCGGAAAATCAGCGATGAACTGCAGCATGCAGCCAAGCCAGCGGTGCCGGGACAACATGCATCATCGGGAGCCAGAATGGATGCCTGAGTTAATGGCAGAAGGGTGGGGGTAAGTGGCATGCGCAGAGCACATGGTCTCCCGCTTCTTCACTGTCCTCTTGCGGATTATACAGGAAGCAGCTTGCACTGTGGCCAGGCATTTTGGAGAAAGTACTGCTGCTTGGTTACCTTCGTAGTTTCTTGCCTGCATGTTCTGCCTGCAAATGCTCCTTGCTGCCATCCCTGCCCCTCCAGCCTGCCCCTCCCAGCCCTCCCTGGGCAGGCCACCACTCCTTGCCAGCCTTGCTGGCCAGCGCCCTGCCCTTCCAGCCTCCTTTCCCAGCCTTGCTGGCAGCCTGCCCTTCCCAGCCCCTCCCTGCCAGCCACAGTCGGTTCTGCCAGCCTTTGGTGCCTGCCTTCCAGCCTCCCTTCCAGCCTTGCTTGCCAGTCTTGCTTCCAGCCCCGATGGGCCTCCTGACCTGCCAGCCGTCTGTCTGCCAGGCCTTGGTGCCTCACCTGTCCAGCCCTTGCTGGCATCCTGCCTTCCAGACCATAACCCTCCACGCAGTCGGTTTCGCAGCGTGTGGTGGTGATGCCTCCGCTGGTCCAGCCCGCTGAGCAACAGCTGCTGCAGCCTGGCCCCCTTCCAGCTCTGTCCAGCCTGCTCCAGGTCCCCTGCAGCGCCAGTCTGTCGTGCAGCCTTGGTGCCTCCCTTCCAGCCCTTGCTGGCCAGGCCTAGCGCTTCCAGACTCCCTGCCAGTTCCAGTCTGTTCTCCAAGCCTTGTGGCCTGCGCCTTTTCCTGCGCACTTCCCCTGCGAGGCTTCGCTAAGCAGGCTTCCTGGCAGTCCCTCCGCTTGTCCAGCCTTGGTGTAACCTGCCCTACCTTCCTGCAACGCCTTCCTGCCAGCCAGCAACGCCCCAAACCATGGGAAGAAGTGAAAGTACTCAGCAACTGCCCGCCTCCCTGTGCACAGGAGGACAGCGACCACCTCCCGGCCCCATGTCCCTGACTCAATCTTTTGCTGGCAGGCTTCTGCGCTTGGTGCTCGCTCTTCTGTGTTGAATGTGAGCTCTTCGCATTTCGTCTAAGCTGCTCTCTCTGGCTAAGTGCAGTCCTTCTCTGCTCTCCGCTGACTCTGCTGAAGTGCTTCCGTCCTGCTCTCTCTGTCCTAGCTGTGCATGCTGCCTGCTGCTCGTGCTACCTGTCTTGCTGACCCCCTGCTGACTCGATGCCTTACTCTGTGCCTCGATGAGCTCCAGTCTCTGCTGCGGTGCTTGCTGTTGACTGGATTATATATCACTGTCTGGTCAGTTGGACCTGCTCGCCGTGACTTCATTGCCCTGCCTCGTGCTGCACTGCCGCCTGCTGCCCTGCTCGTCTGGCTAGATGGAAGCAAGCAGCCCTCTACAAGCTAGGAAGCCCCTCTGGATGAGAGGGCCCATTGGTCCCTGTCCAGGAAGAGGAAGAGGCGTCTGCAAACAAACGGCAGAGAGGCACGTCAGTACTAACATCTGAGGCAAGCACACTGAGGGCTGCAGTTGCCTGAGCTGCAGACGACTCTGGAGACCACATCTGTGGCGACGAAGGGGACACCGGCATGCGACAGGGCACAAGCTGGCGGTCTGCGGGTATAGCAGACCTGCACTTGGAAGAGGACGCGGAGGCGAGCGAGGGCGGACAGTCATGGGCCCTACACAACCCCTTACATGCTGCTCACTCGGCCGGTCGGACAAGCAACCAATATGCACACGTCCTGGTATCGGGGAACGCCCTGCACCATCAAAAACAACTCTGGCCACCGCCCGGGTCGTTAGCTGCTACGGACAGCGAAGCACCAGCATGTCTACTCGGCCTAAGTGCAGCTTCCTGCGACAGTGAGTTGTATCGAAGGGTCCAGGCCTGTAACGCGGCCCACCCCCACCGAGCACCCACGGCCGCGACTGCCCCTCATCTGCTCCAGTCAAGCGGCCTGCTTGGCCTCTCCCAGATCTCAGCCGTTAGCCGTTTCCTGAGCCTACAGACGTACACACCACGAGAGTTCTACAGAGCGCGGCGAAAGAGTCGTATGTTCTCCGTCGTGCTCAATCAACCAGTTGAGTATACGATTTGGTGGAGTGCCTTGCGTGAGAGGCGGCCGATAGGCCCGGAGACCACGAGCACCTGGCCACGTGCAAACGGCCTGTGGAAAGCGCGCCAAATGGAGAGCTCGATGGATGCGCGACTCGCCTGGGGCGGTGAGAGAAAGGAGCCCATCGAGTCCAATGCTTGCTCGAGCCAAATCCACCACACACCTCTGCCTCACCGACAGTAAGGCAGGGCCAGATGGCAGAGGGGGCAGAGCCACACGAGGTCTCTGGTGAGAGATCAGGACACCATCCGCACCAGCATAGGTCTCTCTCTTCAGCTCGGTCCCCATGAATCCTCGCACCTTCCTCAATTTATGTTCAACCAGACCCTCAAGAGAGATGGCGCGATTCCTCAGTACCAGGTGGCTGAACGGAGAGGGAATTCATCACGCTGCCTTAACAACACTCTCCAGATCCAGGAACGTGCTGCCCACCCAGTTCCAGGACTGCTCTCCAACCCCACGGCTGACTTCCCTCCCATTACCCAAGGCTTCCCCAACAGAACCCAGCCCCTCACCTGCTAGCCAGTGGCTACACGTACCAGCGAGCGTCTCACAGCATATAGACATCAGCCCGCTTCCCTCAGCCCCGATGCACAGATTCATCGGGCGGACACCCAGTTGCCACCGGCTTCTAATGAACTCGCCACCGCATGGCCAACCACGACATGCCACCCATCGACCAGTGATGACCAGCCACCGCCAATGGATGCCACCCACGCCATCATCACCCCAGCATCGCAGACCAGGCAAGTCCCACTCCACTGGCTTCCTTCTCATTGTCCCACAAAGCCAAGCCCGGCCCAGTACATCATGTCCTCAGTACTGGGCGGCTGACACCCCATTGCATGGAGAAGGACCTCTCGACATCACGGGGCTGAAGCCAGCTGTCCGACACCTTCCTCAACACACCGGTACCCCTGTTGTCCTCCCGGCCAGGCATCCTCCAGCAAACACTTCCAGAACCAGCACTGCAGCAGCACCCACCTCACACACCTGTCACCCTAAACACCTTAGACTGAGGGCACACATCCTCCGACAGTGACCAGAGAGTGCCAGAGACGTGGCTGCCCTGTGATATTTTGTGGACCTTTATTTCGGACACTTGCCTTCCCTGGGTCATTTTGCTCGTTCTTAACAGTTTAGATTATTAATAATTTTAGTGTTGGTTTCACACACTTGCTTCATTTAATTTTTGTTCTATAAAGTCTGGGTGCTGAAACTCTCTTAGCAACATGGGCTAGCCTTTGCATGTCTGTGGATGAGTAAGATAGCTGTGGGATGGAAGGGATACCTGTGGGATGGGTTAGATAGCATGGTGGGAACAGTGGGAGGGATACCTGTGGGATGGTTAAGAATAGCTGGGGATGGAACGAGTACGCGTTGGGATGGGAAGAGATACCATGTGTTGCGGTTAATAGTTGTGGGAGATAATAACCTCCAGTTCAAGCATAGTGGGGCCGTATGGTCCACCTTCCCAGGTGCCACAATGGCCTTTATTTTAAAAATGTAATTAATTATGCCACACATTGTCACACTAAACACAACTCTCTTACTCTAATAATGTCTGTTCATGTATTATATTAGTGCCAACTCAAACATTATTAAACGACCCGCGATTTGGGGGACCCAGGATCTCATCAGTGTGATGAGACAGGCTAAGGAAGCATCCATTATTCATCTACCATCCTGGTCTTGCCACTCCACTGCTCCAGCTGGGGAGTTGCACCAGTGGTCGTTCAGGAGGTTCGCGTGCTTCTTCCTTCACGTGAGCTCTGTTGGGCCTCCACTCCGTGTCTATTCAGGTTTGCCCTTGCCTCCATTCCCCAGGCTCATGTCCCAATTGCCGTTGCTGAGCGTCCACGAGCCTGTTCTGCAAGACCGGGGTAGGCGGGTGCGCATAGAATTGTGCAGGACTGCAGCAAGCTTCCACGATCCTCCTCAGGTCTCTGGGCCGACTGCTGCATGTTGGTTAGAAGATACCTGGAACCTGTTGCCAGGATGCCAAAGGCTTCTCCACCACCGTCTTGCCCTGGACAGCCTCTCAGTTGAAGATCCTCTCTTCCATGGTGAGTATTTGAGGCCTGTAGGCTCATTAGGTAGGTGCCCGTCTAGGGAGAAGGCGTCATCCCCCACGATGAAGAAAATAGGGACACATCTTGCGTTTCAGTTGGGCAGCAGGTTGGATCTGGGAAGCCCCCATGAGGTTGTTTCCAGCCCCTCCTTTGAGCGTGACTGGCATTGATATACCTGAGCATCTGAAGATGAGCCGTGCCTGAAGCATCGATGTACATGAAATTGTAGTCAGCATTGACCATGGCGAGCAGGATGATGCTTGAAAGAAGCCCTTGTAGTTTCCAGTAAGTGGACCCGAGTTGGCTGGCGCTTTGCAGCCAACGTTGGCTTGCCACATCTATGGCTATCCAATGAACATCGACGTGTGGGGGAAGTATCCAACTTCCTGAATACCTACTGCTTTGGCAACTTTCTATCCAGATCCTTCTTCCCAGTGGACGGGCACTATGGAGGAGCTCCTCTCATTATATTGTCCGATGATGCCCTGCCAGCCACACTCCTCTCTGACAACAAAAGTTTGATGTGCTCCGTGCACCGACACACGGTGCACAACCATACCCAACACGTGCATTGACTATCACTGTAGGATTATATCCCTGGAGGCTCCAGTGGCAACAGATAGTGAGTGCACCCATGGTGCCCAAGAGTTCCAGGCTGGGCGGGAGTTGGTGCTCGTCTTTGTAACCTAGAGGTGTCAGGCGCTGCACAAGTGTCGTCAAAATACATGGCTGACGGCATCCCTCGATCGAAAATATTCTGGAAACACCCGAGTATCTTTGCTCCTGAGCTCCACCATACAGTTGGTCGTACAAGTACTACTGTGCTCTTCTGGCAAACCTCTTCTTGGAGCCGGACTTTGTTTTGGGTGCCTCCTTTTCTTCCCTAGGTATGTCTACTCACATAATGACTGTAGATGGTTTCGCAGTGTTGTCGGTCATAAGGTATGTTGGCTGCCAAATGGATTTGTACGAATCCGAGTGGAATGACCTGACTGCGTGTGGAAGAGGTCAGGCATGAAGGCGCTGCAGCAGGTCTGCACAGTGGCTTGCTGCTGGGAAAGAGTAGATTGCAGACGGTTTGCTCCTACCTTTTATAGGCGAAGTGGATGGTGTGCCCTTTGCATCCTCCTAAGGCATCCTCTAGGCATTCCTCTAGGCATCCTGTAGACTGTCCTTCATATCTAGATATAGGTCCCTCTGGCCGAACTTTTTTTGCATGTAAAGCAGTTTGTTTCCGTCCGCATCCGTTTAGGCATCCGTTCTAGCTTCACATTCTGCGTCCGCTCTCCAGCTTCCTCCCTGCCTCTGGGCGGATGGAGTTGCGCGGCAGGCGCAGCGTGTTGCCCTACGGATATAGCGGAGTGGTACGGCTCGATGCGTAGCGGCCATGCGATTAGCGGATGCTAGAGACGGAACTGAAATGGATACATTTTCCACGCCAGAAAGTTTTGGGACAGCCCAAAACTTTTGGAGCGGTATGAAAACGTCAATAAACGTGCTGGACGGCATAGAGAGGAAGCAAAACGGATGGCCGGAGTACTAGCTGTTTTCCAACAGATGGCAAGGTTTTTTGTCCGTTTTACATCCTCTTTGCATCCGTTGGTGCAGTGTGATATGTTTAGATATGTTTTAAATTAATCAGAATTAGTCAAGGAATCATTCTTAAATAGAGTCACACTGAATTTCAGTAGAACCAAGAAGAATAGATCATTGGCAAAATATATCACAGTTCCACCTGTGACTATGCATAAATAGCCTTTTTGTAACCTTGTTTGAATTTCTACTCTGCATTTCTTTTTCTGTAATTAGCACAATTTTCTTTGCCTTCCCATAAAAGCTTCCAATTATCATAAAGAAATTATGAACAGGGAAAACAAAGGCCTATCACTGATGTGCGTGTAATTACTTTTATTTTGCTTAGGCATTTATGTTGCTGATATTCATGTACATATAGTTGCTGCTATATACTTCCACACATCACTTTGAAAATAAAGCAGAGATTTATTTGAAGCCTAGTGTTTATTAAAATTTCATTAAATTTATTGTACAATTTCTATTTACAAAGCTATATTCGTATTCTATTAAGGACAGATTCTCAAGCAGCATTTTTTTCTCAATCCCCAAGTAAGAAAGCTGTTTGGTGCATCAAGAATTCTTTCTATTGTAGTTTCAAGATTATCTCTGCAACCCTAATGGATAGAAATTTATTTTTCTCCTAAGAAACATAGAACATTCATGACAACAGATTAAAAAAAAAAACCTGAAAAACTTTATTATTTGCCTCAGTTCTTATTAAATATATTTAACAATGTTCAAGTGTCCTCCAAAGCTGAATATTTTCAAAGAGAAACGAGCTGCAATCTTAAATGTGTTCATTGCATTGTGAGTGCCATATGCCACTCTGATATCTGATGTTTGTTATATTTTATACCATCACTACACATTACAAAAATGATATGAATCATTAAGGAGCTGGACATTTTGACTATGTGTGTTGGCATCCTGGTGATCAGAAGTCAGTATGGTTTTTAGGATTCAGAGTCAATGGGCTCAAAAAAAAAGTGAATCCCTCCCCCTAAAAACAAGAACCTTCATTGTAGAAATATAATTGTAATGTAAACGTTGTAGCAGAAATACATATAAAAGTAATTAACAACACAATGGTAAATCCACAAAGCTTGCTAAGTAACTTTCTAAATTTTCTGAAAAAAATTGCAATACAAAGCTTGCTAAAGTACAGATGATGGCTAAATAATCATTCCTGCATACATATTTCTTATACGTGCAAAGTGAAAAAATGATTCACACCATCATTGAAAGTGAAATTTACATCAAATGCTGTCTATGCGACAATCTAGCCCACCCTGCCTGCTTAAACACAAACAAAAGCCTAGCTGATATGGTTAAAAATTCAGATACATTTTTTTATCTATTTCCATCATGTTCTCCTAAGCTAAAAAAACTGAGTACCCTACCTGACAGAGTTGAAAGTACAGAATCACTCATTCACTCAATAGAAGAACACTTAGCAAGACATTTTGAAACAACTATACAAGCAAGCCTAATCTCTTGAAAAAAAAATACAGCACAGATAATTACCTATCAGCTCAAAATCAAATCCCATAATAACCATAACCACTACCTTAACTACAATCACAACTACAACCAAAAATAACCACCAAACTACAGCCACAAACAATTACTATCTCTTCAAATAATTCCACAAATAATATGTCCTTATTCATCAGAGATACCATGGAACATGAACAGAAACGTCCAAATGCCATCTTATTTGGTCTCAAAGACACAAACGAATCAGACGATATCACCAAAGTTCGCAATATCATAAGCAACTCAAATACAACAAACATCTCTCCTGAAGATATCATTGAAATAGAATTAAAATTAGAAGAACTTTATTGTCATTATACAAGTACAAAGAAACTGTGGTTGCACCCCAGCAACTGTTCGCAATACAATAAAACCAAAGGACTTAAAAATGAAGACAAGAAAAATAGAGTACCCACCTCTCCATTTGCAATTTGAGAGTACAATATCTACGAATATACACAAAATATACATCCAACACTGACTGTAATGCTTA
>BHFT01018453.1:0-33312 GCA_004320025.1 Laticauda laticaudata
GCGGTTACATATTGAAATGTAGGTGGATTCCAACGAACAAACAGAACACCTTGAGTTTGTTGTCACGTGGGGCGCATCATATGTCTACAAGGGAAGCTAATTTGAGGCATCGAGTACGTTCGGTGGAGAAGTTTTTATATTTTACAAGCACCCACCGTAACACGAAAAGTTATGATGGCGCAAGTTCTCAAAACTTCGTATATGTGCGATACAGCATAGTATAATTGAGGGAAGCAGTGGTACGGATGCTTCGATTGGATACAGGTTTATTGAAAACATCGTATGCCAGTGAGTAACACAATGGACCTCGCAATAGCGTTTTCCAATGGATGGCAGCCTTTTTTTAACATTTACATCCTCTTTGCATCTCGTCAGTGGCAGTGGGACCAGTGCCTTTAGCTAAGGCCCTTGTTTTGAGTAATTCCCCGTTAGGAGAATGAACGCATTAACAGGGAGACGTATAGAGAATCCACGTGTTTGAATAATACACATCCACAGCACATAGATACACTGTACAGTAAATTGTAGGGTTTACATTTCTAGGTTTAAGTAAAGTTCAAAATAGGCAGTCCAAAGTCATTCACAGGTTAAATCAGTCAGTTTTCAATCCAGGGATAATCCAGTAACAAAGTCCAGTGTTTTGCATTTTCTTAAAGATACAGTTTTAAAATATTTATCCTGTTTTATATATTTCTAACCCAAATAGCTGTTAGGTGACTCATATTTCTAACAACCCTCACCCCTGGGAGCCTGATAGCCAATTGGATATATTTCTTGCATAGGAACAGGAACACTAAGGCATTATATACAGAGGGTATATAACGATCTCTCAGCATCTTGGCCAGCTCTTTTTTTTCTCTTTTCCTTCACCTTGGAGCTTGTGATCATCCTTCTTTGGAACTTCAGGCCATGTGGTCCTGTCTACTATTAAACCATCATTCCAAATAGCCTCCATGTTTCCAGTGTCTTTTTCTCCACTTGGAACTGAACCTAGAAGGATATTTCTTCCAACAGTTATCAGCCTCTGGTTAAATTTCCCATACTTTTTGGTTTTCAACTTATTAGTATCAAATCTGATATTGTTTCTTTTTGAAGCTCTGAAAAGTTGAAATGTCATCAAGAAAAAACAGATTTTTGGTGAGGGGATCTCATAGATTAGTTACTTTACCAACAAATATCAGGGGTAATGTCAGAATATCATATTTGGAAGGGATCTTGGAGGTCTTCGAGTCCAACCCTCTGCTCAGGCAGTAAACCTACATCATTTCAAACAAATGGTTTCAGACAAAGTCTCCCATTACAACTACAACTTGCCATCTTGAGAAAATGGTGAGTTGATTTAGAAGGCATTGTCCCACATTTTGTCCATAGGCAAGTAACTGTAGTAAACTGCCATAGTGGTAGGACTACTACCACTACCTCTTCCTACCTCTCTTCCTAGAGGTTTTTGACAGGACTTTTATATTCAGGGAAATGAATTTCCTCACAGGTATATGGTTTCTTTTCATAGCCAAGGCATTCTGTCTTCCTTCTAGGGGTAGGGAGGAGGGTGGTTAGTTTCCTTTTTTAAAAAGTCATATCCTTTGACTTCTACATTCTCATTCTTATCCTAATGTCTTCCACGATACTAGTCAGGTCAATCAGACATTCTTGTATTTCTAATTCTTCCTGTTTCTTAGTCCTGTTTTATGCATTGATGTGCAGACACTGCAAACAGCAGCAGGCACTGGGAAAGTACCTATCCCTGATAATGCTGGAGATATTCAGAAATAATCAGCATCAGGTAATAGGGCATTACCTATTACCTGATAATGATGATTTCTGAGCATCTCCAGCATTATCAGGGACAAGTACCCTTCCCAGTGCCTGTTACTGTTTACCTTGGAATCCATATTGCTTTATATTTAAATTAATTTAGTTTAAAGCTTTCCTGATAAGGGTTGCCAAATAGAAGCTTAGGCTACCATTGTGTGATGTAGCTCAGCCCAGTCTACATCCCTTGTACTGGTAATGTAGGCCATAGTTTATATCTCCGCACTTCTCCTTTGACATCACCAGGAAGGTTGGGTGAAAACAGTACACGTGCTCCCAACTCCTTAAACTTCCTACTCCTCAATAATATAGCTTTTGATTAGAACATATAGTTTTCCCTAGGCTAGCAGCTATTCGATATGTTGACTTTGCAGTTTCCCAAATTCCCAGCTAGCATGAGTGATGGGAATATTAAGAACTGTACTCTCCACA
The DNA here is from genome assembly GCA_004320025.1 of Laticauda laticaudata. Taxonomy (NCBI): domain Eukaryota; kingdom Metazoa; phylum Chordata; class Lepidosauria; order Squamata; family Elapidae; genus Laticauda; species Laticauda laticaudata. Next base: position 2,245 of record BHFT01018453.1, read on the forward strand.
TATTTGAAGGCATCAGTTTGGAAAAGGCTGTCATATGGCAAGCAGAAATGAAAACAACAAAGTGATTCTTTCTGTGTCCAAAACTCTATTGTTCAGTGCTTCAGAATGTGTTCAAAATACCATGCAGCTCCCCATTCCAGCAAGATCGCATCAGTTTATGGAAATCTCAAATAGTTCCATTCAATATATATCTTAGGTATTTTGTGATACAGTGTTGTTTAAAATAGTTTCACCAGAAGCAGCAGGGTACATGTCACATTTGGATTTATTGACACTACCTAGTTAACTGTGTCCCTTGATCAGCCCCAGGGCATGACAGGTCTTTACTTTAGCTTCCTATCTTGTTTATTTTCTCAACTGAACTGAAAGTGTTATGTTTGCCATTAGCCTAGAGCTATGTTAAAAAAAAAAGGGGGGGGGGGGNTTAAAAAAAAAAAGGGGGGGGGAGAGAAGAGAGAAACAGATCAGATAAAGACATTGTTGCTCACTGTCTTATTTCACTAAAAATATTCAAAATGAAGAATCAAGCTAGCGGACCTCTTGAAACAGGCATCCCAAATGCTTTTGTTCCATGTGCAAGACAGATAAAAAAAGCCGAGCCTTAAGTAAAAGCATACAACAAATGTAGGAATTTATCTGTAGTAAACAACAATAGAGAGCAAGAAAAACTGCTACAATCTCTTCTTTTTTGAACCGTTTAGCTTTCTGTTATGCTTTATGTAATAGAGGCTTAGAGAATACAATCTGTATACTAACAATTGAAGAATATGCCAATAGCATTTATGTTTAATATCTTGCAGGGAAAATTACTGCTCACTTTTGGTTTTTAAATATAGAGCAGAAAATAATATGAATTAGAAACTTTGCAATCCCTTGTTTCTTTTTTTCTCTCCCTCCCCTACACTTTCCTTCCCTCAATTTTTCTCCAATTGTCCCTAAAGAGCGGTCTTAGATCAAAACTGCTTTTGTACATATGAAAAAGCCAGTTGATCATGTAGGGTTTCCATCTGCTTTTGTATTTTGAGGTCCCAAATGCCAAGTTGTCTGTAATTTGTACTGAACCAGAAGCAAAATGCTACTTGCTGTCACTTGAGTGTCAATGGTTTCTCTCAAAATGGAATTTCAGTGACATTTACACATCCCAAGGACCTGTATAGGCTTCTGCATTCCACAGAGAGGATGCAAGAATAACTGTTTTCTCCAAGTTTCAAATTAAAGCTCTTCTGGCATTTTACAGCTTGAGTGAAGAACAAAAATAATACCTTGTATTGTAAGTGACCTTCTCATTCTGAAGAACAGCACAGTGCTGTAGATAAAGCTGAGAGAATGCCGCTGATTTTTCTAGATGCCATGACATAATTTTACAGATATACTCACTGGATGATGAAAGCTTTTGAGAGACTTATTAGGACTATATATGCACGTGGTACTCTCAGTTTTTGTAAGGGATGGTAAACATAGAACATTTTCTCATTCTTTTCCTAAGGATTACAGTCAAATTAGTACAGAATTTGAGCAGGGTGTTTCTTTCATGCCATGACAACAAGCTCCTTGTTTTCAGACACATTTGCATGTCTTGTGGAAAACAATGCCATGAAATAAACAAAAGGTCCAGTAAATAGCCTTTTTAGTATTGTTAGCATAATAATGAATACTGTTCATGCTACACTGGGGTGGCTTGAATTATTCCTCTTATCAGCCCTATTATTATCAACACACCTGTTTAAACTAAACTGTTCCCTTCTGGTCCCATCTCCATCCCTGTCCATTCAATGAAGTTGCTGTCATTAGCAGTACTTATGTGTTCCAATAGTTTCTATGACAACAGGTGATGGTGGTAAAAGTAAAGAATTGTGTCTTGATTTTTATGGGCAGAGAAATAAAAGGATTGGATTGTGCAGGAAGGCTTTCCTTTTCAGCTAGTCACATTTAACAAATAATGCCAGTCATATTTAAAAAAAAAACAAATATCATCAATTATTATTTACCTTGAATGTGTTGATAACTTCAGATGATTGAATTTGTATTTTTACTGAGAGTACCAGGATCAGAAAAAATTCCAACAGGAGTACCAATTCTTTGGATAATGTTACTAATTATCCAGATAATAAATTTGACTATTTGTAGCAGATATGGTATTTCCAATGAACAAAGGCAGATATTTGAGCAATTAGATCATAATGAAGAAGGTTTGTGGAAGGCCGTGAATTGAGACTTGGGTGGCATGCCTATCTGTGGTATGATAAACTAAAATGAAAGCATATTTTAAGAATTATTTTGTTGGGTGTGCCATCTCAAGAGTTTAGACTAAATATAAAATAAGGCTTTCTCCTTTTTGATTATTGTATCCAGAAGCTTTATTTAAGGTTTGATAGATGAAGAACACAAAAAAAATTGGAACTTTGTTACTGTATACACTGACAATGACAAGAATACTATATGCACTTTTTACAATTTTGTAAACAACAAACTAAAAGACTCAAGGTCCATCCCACCCCTGATAGGACTTAATGCGTAAAAGACTGCAATGATGACACCATTAAAGCCAACATATTCAACAATATTTTTTTGCTCAGTATTTGTAAACAGCAATGGATCATTCCCAGTATTTCCTAGTTTCCTAGAAAAAACTACAATGATCTAATACATATCAATTTTATCAGAAGACAATGTGAAAAAGCACTTACACAATCTAGAAACCATCTCTGATCTATTGGACTGGACAGAACATGTGTGCTACTTATTAAAAAAGCATCACTGCCATAGCTGAACCTTTAAGTATAATCTTTGAAAAATTCTTTCAGGACCAGCTCCTTGGCCTAACCTATGGTCACAAGCCACAGTCATCCCCATGTTCAACCAGCTAGTTGTAAAATTTACAGACCAATCTCCTTATGCACCTGTAAAGTCATGGAATCAAGTTATTACACCAATCCATTATCCTCCACTTACGGACAAACAACCTTACTCTCCAATAAACAATTTGTTCAGAAAAAAATTATCCTGTAATCTGCAACTCTTAACTGCAAAAAACATATGGACTACACAACTGATCAGGGCAAAATAATTAACACAATCTACATAAACTTCTGTAAAGGCCTTTGATTTCATGTACACGACAAACTACTCCCTAAAACTAAAATCTTATGGTATCTCTGTCAACTGCAATAACTGGATAGAAAAAAACAATTTCTGTGTCCAAAACCCCCAAAAAGGGGGGGGAAAAACAAACAAATGGTCAAAATTAGGGAGCAGTCCTATCAAATTCCGGGTACCTATCAATAGTGCCGTGTCCTCCAAGGCAGTTTCTAGGATCAACTCTCTCAATACTCTACATAAATAACCTCTGTGATCATATTAAGAGGCAAACTGTGTTCTCTTCGCTGATGATGTAAAGCTGTTTCAATACCACAGGAGAATACTTGCTACCCTTCATAAAAGATCTTGACTATGTATCAAATGGTCAAACCAAATGGCAACTTCAAATCTCAACAAATTAAATGCTTTGTCTTAACATATTGGCAAAAATTAATAATCAGCAAAATAAAATTACAAGCTGTAATAGTTAGACCATTGTTGATGATCAAGCTCTATAAAGGACCTTGGAGAATACTCATTCTAATGATCTAAAGTGCTAGAGCCCACTGTAACTACATAGCCAAAAAGCAGCATTAAGAGTTGTTTAACCAAATCCTACATAGCTTTTTCTCTGGTAATATTACATTAAACTTAATAACTAGAGCATACACAAACATTTGCCAGACCAATACTTGAATACAGCTTCATCAGTCTGGACACCCACATTATTGATCTGATTTTGCACAGTTGAAAAGTCCAGAAATATTCACAGAAGAGTATCTCCATCCCCCTACTTGTTTGTAGAATACCTTATACCGGCACCGACTTGAAATTCTAGACGCTAGAAAACATTGAATTACACCGTCTTAGGTGCTGATCTAAGTGTGGTATATAAAATCATACATTGCAATGACTTACCTGTCAATGAATCCTTCAGCTTCAACCATAACAACACAAGAGCACACAATAGATAGAAACTCAAGGTTAACTGCACCAAACTTGATTGGAGGAAATACGACTTCAGCAACTGAGTGGTCAATGTCTGGAATCTCTCCCCGACTCTGTGGTTTCTTCCTCAAACCCCCAAAACTTGACTGTCTACTGCTGACCTCACCCCTTTCCTAAGAGGTCTGTAGGGGGCGTGCATAAGCGCACCAATGTGCCTACCGTCCCTGTCCTACTGTTTCTTTTATTTTTCTTATATGCATCAATTTCATGTATTCATAACTATGTATATACTAATACCTATTATCTTGTAAGCGATTGACAAATCAAAATAAATAAACAAACAAACAAACAAATAAATAAATAAATAAATAATATAAAATGTACAAAGATTGAAATACATACTAATTCCCACTATTTCTCACTATAGAAGAATGAATGGTAAAGGCAATGAAGTTGAAGGAGAAAGCAAAAGTAGCTGTTTTAATTGAAGAGAAGAATTTATTAAGTTTTGTTTCTATTAGGAAACTATTTCTGGGCTTTTCTATCAAAACTGGAAAAAAATGAAATTTGATTTTAAATTTTGTTGATTAGGATGATTTTGTCATGATGGTTCAAAATTATGTGAAATGTAAAGCAAAAGCTTGAGGCTATAAGTCACTTTTTTGTGTTCTATTGCACTGAAATAGGCTTTTTTTTCTTTTTTTCCCCTCTCTGCACCCTTCTTTCTCTTTCTCTCAGTTTTCTAACTTCTATTTTCTTTTATGGCCTAAATGAAAAAAAGAAGAATGAGGAAGATTTGGAAATGAATATATTAATAAATATATAATGTGTTCAGGAACTTCCAATTTCACTTAAACTATTTGCAGCTGAAAGAATATTCACAGGCAAAATTAAAATGGCATCTATGTTCTTATAGCAGAAATGCTATATGAGTGGGGGAAGAAACATGATGAATATATATTTCAAAGCGCATATAAACAACACACATGAAGAGATGCAGCTGCCAGGAAGTTAAGTTGTGTCCATGCCACATCTATTACATCTCTGAATCTGCTGTTGGTCCAATTTTACATCTTAAGTGTGGTCTAGTATGTAGAAGAAAGATCTTTGACAGCCTACAGGCAAACTCCAGACTCCAAATTAAGCAAGTTAATTAAAATGTTTTCTTAAAATAAATCCTTATGTGAAAAAAGGATGGTAATATAAGAAAAGTAAAATAGGTATCAAGAGTACATAAAAAGAAACAAAGTAGTTCACTTTTCAGTAATCTAGGCAGGCAGCTTTAAAAAGGGAATTGTCACTAACTTAGGAGGAATAAGATCATTCACTATTTGCAACAAAGGATGCATTATTAAACAGAGTAATCATATCTTTGATGCTGTAGAAGGGTTGATGGAAGAAGAAGATTGTCCGGATCAAAATAATGATATGTATTTAGATGTTTCAAATTTTGGCATCTGCAACAAATAGGCAAAGAGGTACTTCTGGAGATAGACCATCATTATTTTTTAAAAATTCAGAAAGAAGAAAGTGAAAGATGAGAATTACAATGTATTTTTAATCTACTCTTACATCCTCTATGTGCTGGAGCGTTTTTGAAACATGACAGGTAGATAATGATGTAATGAGGAAGCTAGAACATTGTGTCAGAGAGTCAAAGATATAAGCATTTTCTTATCAGACCATTATCTGTGACTATTCTATCAAGTTCTATTACTTGGTAATTTTCCCCCAGCATTATTGTCTTCAAATATCCTTGCTTTTTAGTCTTCACAAGTGCAGAAGTTGAACTATATAGATAAGGCTCCAAAGAGTATGAAGATAAAGACTGACATAATTTCTGTTACCTGCCTGACCCAGGAATCTCCCTTTTTTTTACACACACAGGCACACGCAATGCTCTGACAACTTTGCCAGCATTCTTATAATCTCAAACATATGGATCATGTAAGACCATCATGTCTGCCAGTCTGGCTTTTCCATCTCTATTTTCAAGTAAAGACAACTTAGTCTGCTGCAGTCAGAGTTTATATAGAACAGACACGCATTCTATCTAGACTACAAATTGCTTTAGAGTTCATACAATATGAGCTATAATAGTTATGTGTGATCACTGTACTTCCAAGTAGTTCCATGAGGTTCATATTAGGCACTGAATTGCTACATTTAATTTTCTTCTTTTTAAAATTTATCTGAAGGGTTTGAATATCTCTGTTTGTTCTTATTTTTTCAAACTGTTTGGGATTTAAATTGTGCTTCATTTTTCTAAGTCAGTTAATATTTAGCTAAGAAAATAAGTGGACACTCTAAACTGGGCAATCTTTTATGCATCGTTACCTGCTTTTAGATACTCATTCATCTAACATTCATTTTGATGTTAATCTGAAACTTTTCCCATGCTTTGTTTTATGGCAATATTTCCTTCCTTCTTCCCTCCCTTCCTCAGCTATAGTTGATTCTTGGCTACAAATTAGATTTATTTTCCTTATCAGAGCCCTCAGCTTGAAGGATTGATTCTTACCATTAGAAAGTTATTCATAATAGTTAACTTAATTTAAAGCATTACATCTTATACTTCTGTTATTATCACTGTGGATTTTATTCTGCTAGTCATTGCCCATTATAGAAAGTGGTATTCTCCATTTTAAGCACTGTTGAGTCAGTGCTGTGGAAATACATTTCCACAGTCATGTGGGCAGCATGATGTCACAGATCACTGTTACCTTCCCACCAAAGTGGCACCTATTTATCTACTCAGATTTGCATGCTTTTGAGCTGCTAGATCGGCAGGACCTAGAACAAGAATGGGAATTCACCATACATGTAACGCTTGGGTCTCAAACCTGGATTTTCCACTTGATAAGCCAAGTGTCTAAACCACTGTACTAGAAAACAGGAATTAATTTTCTGTACAATCCCCATTAGGCACTTAAATGCCAAAATAACACATCATCAGTTTTAGCTTCTCAGAACTAAACATACCCAGTCCTCTGATCATCCTTATAGCTGTTCTCAGCATCTGTTCCAGTTTTTCTGAATCTTTCTAAAAATGAAGTGCCTAGAATTAGACACAGTACATTCCCATCTTAGGTGTACCACCCATATTCCTCTTTTGTTCTTCCTTTATTCACTTCCACTTTTTATGTCACACCTGCAGCAAGTAACCTATAGATTTGTGAACTTAAAGAACAAGCATCAGTTCCAGTCCACTGGGTAAGACTAAGAAAGGATTTAGCAAAGGATCAGCCTCCAGGTAAGAATCCCATAATGCAAACAGACAGAGCACTAGCCAAGGAAACAATCTTTCTTCTTAAGATTATGTGGTCTGGAGATCAGAAGCAATAACACAAATGTTATGTTTTATTCCTGAACCCTTGAGCGGTTTGGTTAAGTTATAGAAAATTCTTGGACCTCAAAGTATCTACAACTTTCATCTCAGCCTCTGGTTACAGTGAAAAGATAGTTTTCCTTTTAAATTATGAATTTTGGCACCAACAACCTATTTTCCTTACATTTATCCAGTCTTTTTGAAAATGGTAAGCTACATGTGGAAAGAATAGTGATGATTCACTCACCACAGATGACTAAATTGCTAAGCAATGTAGTAGTAAAGCACAATAACTGCAGTCCTGGTTACCATGTTAATAGAATCTCACAGATATTAGGTGAGTTGACTTTCTGCTGGCTTCTCACAACCAAAGTCAGTAGTAGGAAGCTACAAGTCCCAGGCCAACAAGCAGATAAGTGGCTGGGTGGGGGAGTCAGGGAGAGGGTGGGTGAGGGTGTGGGAGAGAGGTGAAGACAGGAGGGTGAGCAAGAGGTGAGTGTAAGGATGTTGAAAGAGGTGCTACTTACAGTAGGTCAGGGAGAGTTAAGAAAAATGTGCAGGAGTGTGCGAGAGGCAGTGTAGGTCACAGGTTCTTCTTTGACTTTCTAGGGAAGCTGACATGGAAGGATGCAAATGGCTATCATGTTATCACAGCTTAGTAACTATTTATAAATGTGAATGGGTTGCTAAGTATCCAGATTGTGATCATGTGACTGCAGAGGTGCTGGGATGGCCAGAACTCTGATGACCAGTCATAATCACTATTAATTCAGTGCCCTCTGAACTTTGAATAGTCATTGAACATATGATTGTAAATTGAAGATTATCTGTAACTTCATTATTTTTCTTGCATTACTATTGATTTATTCCAGATAAAAGAATCTCCTCTATATCTGGAAACTCTTATTTTCCAGAATTTTTAATTGCTTCATATCCAAATCAGATACATGACTTAGCACTGAAAGCCTCAAAAAACCCCAAAGTTTTAGATGACACTGAATCTGATTTTCATAGTTTAACAGCACTTTTTGCTTTGAGAATAAGTTTTAGCAACAATTGGGAGAAGAAGATTCAAATCATTGCCAGGGGAGCTGTGATAACAAGTACTCCCAAAGGGTGTTTTTGGTCTACCAAAGGTTATTCGAGGTCTTTCAAGAGAACAGAGTTTTCTGAAGTATTTCAAACCTTTACATCTGCATGAGTACGGTCCTTGTACAATTGTGCAGAAATGTCCCATGACTTCTTGTTGTATATATGTAATCTCTGACTAATTTGTGAAGGTATAGAACAATGACAATAATTTAAAGGAATTAACATGGACTTTCTTGCATTACTGCAAGCCCTATGCTTTTTGGGGGTTTCCCAAAAGCCATTCCACCAAATTTCAGCAGTAGAGAAACAGAAGTGCAATATTCCAACATTGTTCAGCGAACTTGACATTCTTCTTCTCAAGAAACAACATTGCCTTACTCACTGTAGTCCTTGTGTTCACTCACTGTCTTCTTAAATGTGGTCCCCCAACTATGAATTGTAGCTATTCCTGATGCTGAATTTTTCATGTTTCCAATAAAACTGAAGAGCAACATGATGTTGTGTTTTTCTAACAGTGGTTTTGATTCATTCATTTTACAGCACTTAGCATTTTAGATATTTCATAAATAATACATTTTGTAATAATATTATTTTAAATGCTATCTTTAAAATCTACAGCAGACAAAATCAAAATAATCATTGTTTGATTACTCCTTGAGCTAAGCGCAAATTCTGATGAATAACATACATTTGTCAGAAATTGATTCCTATTCCTTGTGTTTTAGCTTCTGAAGATAATATACTCTGTTCAGCAAGTGTGGGCTTGCAAAGACACCTTTGAAAAAGTTGTAAATTAACACAATTACAAGACTGTCAAGAGAGACTAAGCAAATTTATATCACATGAGACTTGGGCCTTTAATAGGTAGACAATATTGTGAAAATTTGTAGATAGATATAGATATAGATACTGTATGTCTGTCCAAAAGGTTTCTGCATATTTAATCCAACACCATGAGGATATTATCTTATCACAGAAAGCAGACTTAATTTATGTATCTTCTGGTACTTGAAAATGTTTCATAACCTTGACAATCCTCTGAAAACAAATAATCTCTAGTTAGCCTTTACACCACCAATAAAAATTTACAGTGTGCTCATGCCAATTAAGAGTGAATAATTCATGTATTGTAAAAGGGTTGGTTTTTTTGTTTTTGTTTTATTACTGAGGGACTGCCTGTCTTTTTAACAAGGTTTGTTTTTATTGAAGTAAAAATCTGCCCTTTCCAATAAGCAAGCTAGTCTATCAGAGCTGACATTTAATAGAAAACAATAGTACAAGCCTGAGAAGGTTACTCAAGCTGGCACATGTTTTAGCACAGATTATCCTGTAACAAAATTGGACATGTCTAGTTTAACTTTCATGACAATTTTTCTGTCAGGGCGTTTTGTGTAGATTGGCAGTGCAGTAAGGGACCACAGTAACAATGTTAGTGTAAGAAAGGAAGAAATGCATTTCCCCCTTTATTTGACAACTTATATACGTCTCATACTTAGTTCTAAAGGATGAATTAATCAACATTATATGAGGTTTGCCTTAATTTATATTCCATATATATCCTTCAGAATCAGTTTAAATTGGAATTTGGGAATAGAAGTGGATCTTTGTGAGGTAGGAACTGTACAAAATAAACACATTAAGTTTTAACATATGAAGTTTATTTTTATAAAGTGCAGAATACTATGTAAAAAAGATCTGAGTTTCCCTGGTTGAGGATACTTTCAAATAGCTTTTCATTAATCTGGTATCAGAAGAACAGACCAATTTCAGTAACAAACTAAAAAGTAGAAACAAGAAATATATACACATGACAAGAGCTTCTGACCTGCTTCTTAGACTTGATCAAAAATGGGTTAAAGATTATGTCATAATACTTCTCAAACCAAATGATGGGCAACTTGCATCCCTGGATTCAGATATAGCCTATCTAATATATGAAACATACTGCTTGAAGTGCTGAATTGTCTGTCAGAGCATGTTTATCTGTATAGTGTGAAGAAAACAAGGGTGTATCTCTGCTGCCTTTTCCAAATTCAGATTGAATCTTGCATATTATAAAGCTTAAAGCTATATTCCATTTCACCATCTTTAAAATGCCTCAAAATCTTTTATTGTTTCAGTCTACCTGATGATTTCTAAGCTTCTCCTGCATGTGCTGAACAATCTAAACATCCTCAGGTATACAAAGAAATGTTTGAATCAGGGCATCTCTAGTATAGATGCTGCTTTGTGAGGATATTTTGTAGGAAAAGCAACATTTGTTTCCCAATCACAGCAAGAACAAGAGTCAGTAAATAGTAACCATAGGTGAGGATCTATTACTTTCCTTTTGGCAGCTTTCTCCTAAAAACTTCCCTGTCTAGGACACCAGGAAATACTTTCTCATGTCACAATCATGTTATAATGACAGCTGCTATATTATGTTGCCTCTGAGTCTCAATAATATTATGTTAGAAGCAAGCAATGTGAAAGGAACTTAGATTGAGCTCCTACCACAATATCAATCCTGGGACAATCCCCCAGAAATTCCTCTCTCATGTCCCAAGGGTGCTTTTTTTTCAAAAAGCGACTGGACTTTCTTTCAAGACTTTCTCTTGAAAAAAGCACCTTTGGGACAACCATGATCTGGATGACTGAGAATCTCCACAGAGATTCCTCTCTCATTGTGGCTCAGTATTTCTGATCTCAGATTTGGGAGACAGGGTGGATTGGTATGACAGCTGAACAATATTCCCACAGTGATAAGCTATACAAAATTCTGACATAATACAGACAACCACTAGTTAAAAAAAAACAAAACATGATCATGTACCAGCTTCAGTAAAGATATTCTACATTTTATTGACTCTTAGCAAACTGAAAAAACAACATTTTTACAGCAGAGCCTTTTTCTTAATTCCACACATTCCTCTGCCTTTGTTAAATACCAGAGATTCTCGGTGGCCACCAGAGGTTACAGATGGCATTGGCTATTTGAGTGCAAAATTTGCCATCTTTTTAATCCTTCTTCAAAAAAAATAGGACAGTTCCCAGACTAACATTTTAAGTATTGTTGCTACTGTTTCATTTTCTCACTTGTATTGCTCCCTAGGTGCCCACAAACATCATTAGTTCATGGAAAAACAACAAAAATAATTATGGCACCTTACTGGCAAGCACATTTACCAAGGCATAAAGTTTTGTGAACTATAGCCTTTAAATCAGATATTATCTTGTCAAAGGAATTGATATAGTAGGCCTCTAGATCACATCAAAGAAGGCCAAAAGAAGGGTGGGGGCAAGGATGGAGAGTATAGGATTATTCCATAGAGTATAAGGGGAAACTCTTACATCTGCCTGCAACTTCTTAAAGCAGTTGTGACTTTATGCAGGATTGTGCAACTGCCCATGGAAGCCGCTGCACAATTCCAGAAAAGGACACGTTTTGTTTAATTGGTTGCAGGCTGCAATCTCTGAAGTACCATTTTGCCTTTCAATCCAAACCACTGCACAGTCTTCATTTAGACAACATGATTGTAACAGATGTTTCACAGTGCTTATTCAAATATATGCAAAAAACAATGTTATGCTTGAGGAATAAGGCCAATATTTCTCTAAGGTTTTGCTGAGGTATAATTGTGGAAACATTGTATTCAGTAATAACAGGTGAACAGGATATCAGATTTGATCATGACAGTTGCACATGTCTATTTATCCCCTGATCACAGATAATAGTGTGTATTTAACAAATTGAGGAAAATCTAATAACTTTGTTATCCAACCAATCTTTTGAAGATTACACTATGCTTTGAAAAGCCCTAACTTGCTTTATTAAATTTTATTTATTATGTTGATATTCCATCTTTCCCATACAGCTCAAGCTAGTAATAAAAAACCCATTTTATCACCAACTTCTCAGTAATCTGATAGATTAGGCTGACTGGCCCAAGATCACCTAGGAAATTTCAAATTGGGTGGGTGCTGAATTTGGCTTTTTCCAGTTTGAAGTCCAGTCCTGAAATCCCTGGAGAAAACTGTCTTTCTCATTTCAAAATATATCACAGTTCTCATTCCTTTCTTCCAAGATGAATGACATAGCAATCTCAAAACAATGTGAAGTGTTCAAACATAATCCTTCAACAGTATTCTGAGCTGAAATAATTTTCTCCAATTTATAAGAAACACTGATTTCTTATAGTTTTCCAATGATGTTTTAATTTCCCAATTCATCTATTAAATGTCTGTCCTATATATCAGATAGTTTCTTATGTATTCTTTAGGACATGAGTACTTGTAAATCCTCTATCTAGCTGCAGAACCTCTTTTTTCACATATTTAAAACACATAGTTTAAAAATCTGTAATTCAAATATTAGTACTCCTTATAGCAAAGAGACTTTTTGTAGTCTTGGAGGATTGTCTTGCAGTTAATCAATTTTTTTCAGACTTAATTCTCCTCTGTCAACTTGAAATGTGTTTGTGTTGATTCTATTATAATGTAACTACTCAGTCTTTAGGGTAGAATATCTTATCTTCATTTGTCACTCTCCTTTTCATTTGTTTAAGAGAAAAAAAAATCCAAAAATATAAACATAGCACAGATATTATTTCAAACATCTTGCAGACACACAATCGCAGAAAGTTACTTTAGGCTCCAGCTTGGTAGAATTAACAGCTATGCTACTATAAGTAGCTATGTTCTCCCATGATTGCTGTATTGGATGTTTACAAAAACCTTGTCCTCATTAGCATTTCCTTGGCATAGCAATGATTGCTTGATTCTAGAAAATACTGTAAGCCATTCACTAGCACTTAATTATGTTGCCATTAATGGTTGACCAGATTTTTGCAGCCACATTATAGCTCTGTCACAGGAATTCTGCAAAGTCAGAAATCTTAAATTAAGGCTGCTTAAATTAAGGCTGCCCCAACAATATTATTCACATGACATTAACTTCTTATGTTAAGTGCACAAACTTATTGAAGAACTGATTTCAAATATAAAAATATGAACAGAGGGAATATGTAAAATGAAGATTCAATCATCCAGACCAAAAGTATCTTAAAAGGTTAAATCATGGCAACTGGGCCAAAGTTTATTAAAACGTTGATCCAATTGCCATGATTTAACCTTTTAAGATACTTTTAGCCTTGATGATTGAATCCTCATTTTACATGTTGCTTTTCATTTTGGGAAGAAACCCCCTGCAGCCTTTATGGCAAAGTTGGTTCTTTCTAATGATTATCTGACTCTCTGCCTACCAAAATTTTTCAATTTGATTGAAGAAGTTACTTGGATGAGTTATGAAATGCCTCAGTTTTGGTAAACTTCACTCTGGTTGCCATGATTTAAACCTTTTAAGTTTAGGGAATGTTTAGAACCTCATTTTTTCTTGTAATTATAGTGGGAGTGGAATCAAGAAGATCATCCGAAGTCGCTAAGCTATGTATGAGTGTTTCTGTACACTTCTTGTATATTTACGAGAAAGAAAGACTTTTTTTCTATCAAAAACAACAAAAAAAATTATTTTATATCCCTTAGACTTGATTTTTTTCTAATTTTTATTTTTAGGGTGGATTATCTTAAATTACAGGTCTTTCTGGCAAATAAATACGACATATAAAAAGCACTACAATTATAAATTTAATTATACAAAGGTTGCTTTTAAAAAAAATACTTTATTGCTCACTAGAGCTTACAAAACATACATTAGGCCAATCCTAGAATATTGTTCAACTGTTTGGAATCCTTACCACATAGCAGCCTTTAATACATTTGATCGAGTTCAGGAATACTTTACAAGAAAATTTTGCACTCTTCTGTCCATAATAGAATACCTTATGCTACTTGCCTTGAAATTCTTGGTTTGGATAGTTTAGAACTGTGACACATGTGGTCAGATATACAAAACTGTACATAGTAATATCTTAAAATTTTTTAATTTTAAAAGTTTTTTTAAAATTTTAATTGTAATGTAATGCATCAGAATAATCACTTGAACTTAATATAAACCACTTTAAATCTGATTATAAAATTTTTGATTTTAGTAACAGAGTTGTCAAATATCTTACCAGATTCAGTTGTCTTAGCTACTAACTTTCATATTTTTAATTCCAACTTAACTTCTGTGGGCCTCATCCCATATTTAAGAGGTTCCAAAGGGATTGTGCATAAGTGCATTAAGATTTTTTCCATTTTGGTTCATTCCATTCTAATTTTTGTTGGACAAATAAATAAATACAAAAATAATAAAATATATCATATTTCTTTGGAAGCCTCATTTAAATTGTGAGAAGTGACGATGTTTTATGGTTTTTTGGGAGGAGAGTCAGCTTAAATTAAAATCCACTTTCAAATAAATGTGATAGTAAAATGTGTAGCATATGTGGATTTGTAATTCTTGTATTTATTTCTGATTTCTGATTTATTTCATCATAATAATGGTATGTTCTGTTTGTCAATGTGACAGCTACACTCTTGCACATATAACAGGTTTGCTTTAGGTGAATAAACATGGTATGAAAGAAGGATTTTTGTTGATTATTGGAAGAGAGTTGAGTATTTACTTGAATAAAAGTTCACAGAATTACTTGAACAGTAATCACAGAAACACAAATCTGAATTATTTGCACAGTTCTTCTACAATTTACCTAAGCCCTCTTCAGGCCTGACAAGTGTAGCTGCAGTTGTGTTGTAAAAACAGTATTTAATACAAATGGTAGGGCATGGACAAGCAAGAGAAGAGAAAATTATCTCCTATTGATGTCTTTTTTTAAAGACAGAGAGGTACTTCTAGCCTTTCTTGAAAGAGAAAAATGCAAATTTGGTGTTACAGTGATGTTTCCATGGCATATGATCATTGCCTTCTTCTGACAATTCCTTCCTCCCTCTTCTGTTTGCTGTAGTCAAATCAGGTAAAAGGAGCAACAATCTTTGTTTCCTATTTCAGGAAAATTTAAAATGGAGGTGGAAAACAAGATAGAAAATCTATTGAAAATGATGCGTATACAGTTCAAACTTAGGAAAATGGAACATTTAGAAATTTATGACCCATCATCAATTCAAGGCCCTGTCACACTGCCCAACGAATGCAAAACATTTGTAAAAAGGACACAGCGGACGAGAAAAATGTTCCATCCGTTGTTATCCGCTCTCAAAAGGGGCAAAAATTTGCATAAACAGAGCGAATAACACGGAAAGGAACGGACGGGGGAGGATGCAGGGCAGATGGAAAACGGATGCAGAGCAGAAGCCTAGCGGATGGAAGCGGATGAGAGCGGATGGCACATCCGTTAGGCTTCCGGGGGACATCACGACAAGCGGACGCAGAACGGATGAAGCGGATGCACAGCGGATGCACAGCGGAAGCCTAACGGATGCCTAGCGTTAATTGCGCATGCGGGGAGGATGCATTGCATAAGCCCCGCAGATAAAGGGAAGCATCTCAGAGCAGGTCACCATTCAGAGGAAAGACCTGCTGCCGGACGGATTGACAGCCTTGCCTGCCCTGCCTGCATGCCTGCCTGCAAGCCTTGCTGCCAGCCTCCTGCCAGCCTTGCTGTCTGCCTGCCTGCCAGCCTTCCTGCCAGCCTCCCTGCCAGCCTTGCTGTCTGCCTGCCTGCCAGCCTTGCTGCCAGCCAATCTGCCTGCCAGCCTGGTGCCTGCCTGCCTGCCAGCCTTGGTTCATGCCTGCCTGCCAGCCTTGGTGCCTGCCTTCCTGCCAGCCTTGGTTCCTGCTCCCTGCAAGCCTTGGTTCATGCCTGCCTGCCACCCTTGGTGCCTGCCTGCAGCCTTCCTGCCAGCCTCCCTGCCAGCCTTGCTGTCTGCCTGCCTGCCAGCCTTGCTGCCAGCCAATCTGCCTGCCAGCGTTCTTGGTGCCTGCCCTGCCTGCGAGCCTTGGCTGCCGGCCTGCCTGCAGCCTTGGTTCCTGCCTTCGCAAGCCTTGGTTCATGCCTGCTCCAGCCTTGGTGCCTGCCTGCCAGCATTCTCGCCAGCCTTCCTGCAGCCTTTGCTTGCCTCCGCCTGCCTGCCGCCTTGCCTGTTGCCTGCCTTCCTGCACTCTTGGTGCCTTCCTGCCTGAGCCTTGGTGCCTGCAGCTCCCTGCAGCCAGCAACCCACAACCATGGGGAAGAACAGAAAGCCTCAGCCATCTGCTGCCAGCCCTGGCAAGAGGGACAGGACCACCATCCCACCCCCTGGCCCTCACTCTGGTTCTGCTGGGCTTCTGTGATGAAGCACCTTCTGGGGCTGGAGCTTCTGCTGCTTCTGCTTCTGGAGGAGCTGATGATGCGGGGGATCAGACAAGCCTCCACACCAGCACCCACACCTGGACTTACCCGGAGACTGAACGACCACAGAGACTATTTTTGTTTTATAGCTTCTTCTTAATAAAGTCTATTTTTGATTCACACACTTGCTTCATTTCTTTTTTTTTAATAAAGTCTTGCTGGAACTTTTAGAATTTTTAGAGAGGCAGGCTTGATAAAGATAGCAGTGGGATGGGTTGAGATAGCTGTGGAATGGGCAGGGATACCTTTGGGATGGGTAATAGCTGTGGATAGATAAACCTCCAGTGCAAGCATAGTGGATGCTGCATGGTCCACCCTCCCAGGTGCCACACATATGGCCCTTTATTATCAATAACAATTTAATCATTCATCAAACATTTCAACATAAACACAACTCTTTATTAAATGCCCTGTTCATTGGTAGGGCAACAACAAATAATGGCACAATCTCATCAGTGTGATGAGACAGGCGAAGGAAGCATCCATTAAGCATCTACCATCCTGTCTTGCCACTCTACTGCTCCAGCTGGGAAGTTGTACCAGTGTCTCAGGAGGTTGCGCTGCTTTTCTCCTTCACGTAGGCTCTGTTGGGGCCTTGCACCTATCAGTGTCCATCAGTTTCGCCCTTCCTCCATTCCCCAGGCTCCATGTCTCCATTGTCTTTGGAGGTCCACGAGCCTGTTCTGCAACACTGGTAGCGGGTGCGCATGAGATTGTGCAGGATGCAGCAAGCTTCCACGATGTTCTCACGGTCTCTGGCAATGCAACATGGTGGTGAGAATACCTGGAACACTGTTGGCCAGGATGCCAAAGGCGTTCTCCCACCACCCTCCTTGCCCTGTGAGTTGAGATCCTCCTCACGGGTGAGGCATCTCGTGAGGAAAGGAATGGTCAGTGAGATCACGGTTTCTGTTCGTTGGAGAAGCTGCCGTGAGGCGCACACCTGCGATGGGAGAAGTAGCTGGCACGATGCGTGGCCAGTGAACGCCCAACTTGTAGGCATCTTGATGATCGGGCCTAGATGAGTGGCATAAGAGATGCGTTATCCTATAGCCCCCTCCCACTGATGGTGACGGTGTTGTATATCCTGGCAATCTGAAGTAAGCCGTTCTGAAGTATCGATGTACATCTCTGTGGTCAGCATCAACCATGGCGAAGAGGATGATGCTGAAGAAGCCTTGGAGTTGAAATAAGTGGACCTTGACTGAGGCGCTTTGCAGGCACGTGCTTGCCACTTTGGCTCCAACTGTTGGAAGTCTACCCTGATAACTGCCTGCAACTTTATTCCATTCTTCAGTATGGGACTGGAGGACCAGTTCTGATGGGAGGCCCGCACCACTTCTCTGACCACAATGCTGATGGTGTTGTGTGGCACCCTCAGCCGTACTGCAGCTCCTGTAGGTGGTCCCTGAGGCCAGGTGGCGCACAGTGAGATGCCACCTTGAGCCCAGGTTCCAGGCTGGGCCAGAAGTTGTGTTTGCCTTGGTCAACCTGGGTGTCAGGCGCTGCAACAACTTCGTCAAACATGGCTGGAGGCATCCTCATGAAGTTCTGGAATGCACGAGTGTCTTCGTTCCTGAGCTCCACCATCAGCTTTGTTGTACAGTCCATATCCTGCTCTTCTGGTTATCCATCTTCGGCCCCAGACGCTTCTTGGCCACCTCTTTTTCTTCCCGTAATAGAGTTCACAGAGCCTGTAGATGGCTTCGCACTGTGCAGGGATGGTGGCTGCAACAAGGACTTGTGTTACAATCCAACGGTAGACATGACTGGATGGCTGTGGAAGAGGAAGAGTCAGATGAAGGCTGCAGAGGCTGCACCGCAGGGCTGCTGGTCTGAAAGTGAGATGCAGTGAGTTGCTCCCCCTTTTTATAGGCAGTATAGGTGTCCCTTTGCATCCTCTAGGCATCCTCATAGACATCCTCTGGACATCCTTAATATCGAGATAGGTCCCCCTGCGAACGTTTTTTCCGTTTAAAATGCTTTTTCCATTCTGCATCTGCTAGGCATCCGTTCTGCATCCGTTCCGCGTCCGTTCCGCTTCCTCCCTGCATCCGTTTACCGCTGGAGTGGATGGAGTTGCGCGAATGCGAGCAGGATGCCTAGCGGATATAGCGGATGCAGAACGGATGCATTGGATACATTTTCCGCTCAAAAGTTTTGAGCAGTTCAAAACTTTCTGAGCGGATGAAACGTCAATAAACGGATGCTGGACATATAGAGAGGATGAAAAACGGAGGCAGTGAGTACAGAACGGATGCATTGCGTTAATCAATGGATGACAAGTGTTTTTGTCCGGTTTACATCCTCTTTCCATCCATTGGTGCAGTGTGACAGGGGCTTCATGAAAATTAACTAGTAGGCAAAGACATTTGCAATAAATACATTTCAGGGCATAACTGTATGTTATACAGAAAAACAGGTGAGACTTTTTGATAAAGAAAAAACAGCATCAGCATCGGTGGTAACTGAATCATAAAAACAGTGGAGTAGATGGGGGGATGAAATATTTGCAAGCCTAAAGCAAGAAATTATAGAAGACAGTAGGGAAGGATATTATAAGGGGGAAAAAAGTAAAAGAGAAGTATCAAATGGGGAGAGGGGAAAAAAAAGATATTTGACTGCATCCCTATTTATTTCTAGTTTCATACTCATGTGCCATGCAATCCCCAACAGATTGTCCTTGAGGAAATGCAACTTTCCACAACTCTGGCTGAATTCTTCCTGGGTTTGTAGCTTCTCCATTCAGAAATGCCCACTGTTTTTATTTCCTTCAAAGTGTCTAATTCATAAATGGATGCCTTACGGAAGAGAGAAATAGCAGGGTTCTGTATACTTTCACTGGCCAAGTTTTCACCATTTCTTATATATATATATATAAAGCAACAGCTGATATACTTATCTTGGTTACTGAATTAACATTTTTTCTAGGTTTGCACAATATAAAATAATCAAGTGGGCTGTATTTCCAGAACATCCAAAGCCACAACAAGATCAACAATGGTTAAAACTAGCCAAACTTCACAACTTGTACAAATATAGAAGATTGGTGTTTTAATGATTTTGTTAAGCACATTGAATGTGATGCTTCTTTGAAGTGTGCATTTTTGTAACTGTTCACAAGTGAGTCCATGAAAAGAAGAAAGTCAAAGCCAAGGAGGATAGATTAAAGATACTGACTACTGTACTCAAACTTTCTTTCAAGCTTTCTCAAAATATCTAGATGACCTAGCTGCTGGTAGATTTGATGTAGGGAAAGAAAAAAGAAAGACAGAAAAATTGTTCTGGTTCTTCTAGAAAATATCAAATCTTTCTGGTACTTTTAGAAAATGATAATTGATATTTAAATGAGAGATAAATGAGAGTTAGCCTGTAATACTGCATTCTAACCACTGTGCCATAAAGGAGTCACAGTGGTGCAGTGGTTAGAATGCAGTATTTTTGCAGGCTATTTCTAATGCTGCAGTTTGATCCTGACCAGCTCAAGGTTGACTCAGCTTTCCATCCTTCTGAAGTTGTTAAAATGAGGACTCAGATTGGGAGGGGGGAGCAATATGCTGATATTTATAAACCTCAGAGAATTCGGTAAAACACTGTGAAGTGGTATATAAGTCTAAGTTTTGCTATTGTGATTGCTATAATACACAAGGATCTTATAACTGAACATTCAACAACTTGCATAATTATAAATCTCTATGTGGATTTTTCAACAATTTAACTTGGGAATATACAACACAAAAATGAATTGCATATTGTGCATCACGCTACAGGCGTGGAGCATAGCCTCTTCACAAAAGCACTAAGACTGCACGACTCTTAACTTTTCAAATTATCAAATCCCCAATAAACCCCTGATTTCATCTCACGAAGAAAAATATTGTACTTAATACTCCCAGGTCAGCCCAGTCAGAGATAGCTGGTTTTTTGTTTTTAAATATACCTTTCACAAATACCTATCTATCAACAACTGGTTCATTTCCAGGTATGATACATGGTATTAGTATACAATCTGGACTGCTGATATTGCAAGAAAATCAGAAAAGAACAGGAGCCCTTTGTGCTCACCTGCAGCTTTATTCCATTCATTAATAATTGCTACGGAGACAAGGGAAATGTTTCATACACCAACTCTGGAATTATATTGCCTATGTGGATACTGTACAGCTTTTGTTTGATCAATATTGTCAGGTGTTTTCTATAACACAAAGCATAAAGGATGATAGCCTTGATCTCTCAAACATATGCTAACACAAGACATTTACCTGAGGAAAAAAGCCCCTGGGAGCCAATACAGATGTAATTGGGAAGCAATATTAAACATGTTCATACAAGCAATAACATAATAAAAACATCTGTCCTCTTAATACAATAGCTGCTGCAAGTTACAAGCATAAGTACATAATCCAATGTTCTCCTTATATTTGGATTCTAAAAGAGGGACAAACTCAGACACACTTAGCGGTTACTACATTGTTTGCAGAGTAATCAGATGCATTACCATATATACTTTGGTGGTATTCAAGAAATTCAGATGTAATTTTTCTCAGAGTAGCTCAAACTCTCCTTTTAATACATCTATTAAAAGCAAAACTCTTAGATTTAATAGCTTAACTTATATACAGTTTCAGCTGGATTTCTACCTACTGTATAATTTGGAGGATGGAGATGCTATAGCACTCCTCTATGAAGTCTTTAACTTTTACTTTTCAAATAATAGGCGATGGAAGATAATTCCCCACTCCACCAATCTCAACTATAGTCCAATAGAATGGATAGTGTCTTGATTGGACAGACATTTTATTTGAATAACAGAATCTTTTCTTTACCAATTAAAGATAGGGGGATCTTTTTCATAATAATTCAAAATCACAGTATTTCTACCATGCTTAATTATTATTGTTTTATATAATAATGACAAGAGTATCATATCCATCATAAAAAGTGTATAATATACTGTAGACATAAATATAAACATGTTTAAAATATCCTTTTAAATTATTTGAAATCAGCATGGCTTTTCACTCCCATGACCCTCCTATACCTGCATGCATGGCATGCATGCACAAACTTAATGCACTTTTTTTGGTCCCATTTCATTTTGAATGACCCATCTGAATGTTTCAAGGGAAGATTTTATGTTTCCTAAAATATGAATTTCCGATTGAGTGGGAGGGACAAGACACTTTTAAAAATTCTATTCTATTCTATTTTATGAGCTGCAATGGCACAGTGGTAAGAAGGCAGTACTGCAGGCTACTTCTGCCGACTGCTGGCTGCCTGCAATTTGGCAGTACAAATCTCACCAGGCTCAGGGTTGACTCATCCTTCCATCCTTCCGAGGTGGGTAAAATGAGGATTCAGATTGTTGGAGGCAATATGCTAACTCTGTAAACCACTTAAAGAGGGCTGTAAATCACTGTAAAGCAGTATATAAATTGTATTGCTATTGCTGTTTCATGCTATGCTATGCTACGCTACGCTATGCTACACTATGCTATGCTACGCTATGCTACGCTATGCTATGCTACGTTATGCTACGCGATACTACTCTATTCTACTCAACTCAACTCTACTCCATTCTATTCCATTCCATTTCATTCCATTCTATAGAAAAGCACATGTTTTTGTCAGTTTGGATTCTACCACACACTAAACACATTCTAAACACATTTGGAAAAAGTTGCCATTGATAGAAAACCAGCTAAAATGCAGGTTGATGGGTGGTGCCTCTTTCCTGAAAGTAATGGTCAGGTCATACTGGACTAACTGATTAGATCCACCAAGGTCAAAGTAGCTTCTGTGGCAAATAGAACCACACATATCACACACAATGTTGCAATGCGAATGCTTCCACTTTATTCTTGGATTGTATTAGCATGAGATGTTCCAAATAAACCCAATAATAAATAAAAAGTGTGATTAAGAAGAAACACCCATGGTGATATCCAAGGTGAAACACCATATTATCATTGTGAAATCTTTATAACTCATTCAAATCAAAGTTGTCAGATACAACTAAGATTGATATCCTTCAGTGTCAGAAAGAATTCTTCCTTTTTCCAAGCATTTTATTTAAAACGGCATTACTCTTTTTCTTTGTACTGGGTTTTCACATGCAATGATATTTAACTATGTTGTTAGTGTTTGTCATTATTCCTTATTTCACTGCTTTTATTATTCTATTGCTGAAAATATTACTCTATTGGATTATAGGACAAAGTTACATTGCTTTGGTCCAAGACCATAAATTTAATAGTAATATCACTTGTTCTATTTTAGAACCCAGTTTGCATGTAATTGTAATTCCTCTTCCTTAGCAGTTGCACATTACAGATTTTATTTCCCCATAGTGGCAGCATTTTATGAGGCTATGTGCACTTCAGAAAAAAAAATTCAGAAACCAAGATTCAGAACACCCATGAGCACAGCATTTTTTCTGTTATTCAACAATTCCAAATATGTTCCAGAGTTCAAGACACCTGAGATAATGTTATTGCTACTTTAAGAAATCTACTCATGAAAGATCTTAAAAAGGGTGCCAACTTTCATCAAACTTATGTGAAAGCCTGAAAAAGTCCAGCTAGCAGGAAGCATCTAATCTGTGGGAAGTCTCAGGCACATCCAGTGGTGGGATTCAAAAACTTTTACTACCAGTTCTGTGGGCGTGGCTTGGGGGGAGTGGCCATGTGACTGGGTGGGCGTGGCTTTTTTTGCAGCCCCCACCTATTTTTGGAAGCTTCCTAGCCACAAAGGAGCCTCTGGGGGGCATTTTGACTCCCCTAAGGCTCCTCTGAGGCTCTGCAAGAAAAGGAACAGAGCATGGGAGGGGCATCCAGCACTCCTCCAAGCTCCATTTTGGGAGCTTCCTAGCCTCAGAAGAGCCTCTGGGGCTCTGGAAGGCAAAAAATGATGTGTGTGTGTGAGCTCGTCCCTCCATTTTTTGCCTTCCTGGGCCTCAGCAAGGGGAATCCTGACACAGCTGATCTTATCTACAGCTGATTGTCGGGAGGCGAAAAAAAAGAAAGAAATACCTTTGACGAATGTCAGCCAGGTGGGCGGTGGTGAGTGAGCATCGGGCAGGAGGGCAACTGGGTGGGGCATGGGCAGCCAGAAACTTTACTACTGGTTCCACGACCCACACCAAATTCTTGGCTACCGGTTCACCCAATCCAGTGTTGAACTGCTGAATACCACCACTGGGCACATCCTAACTGTTTTCGAGACATATGTAAACGGACTAGCACTGATGATGATGTTACCTAGTTTGAGTAATTGAAGGAAGCTGAACAGCACACATGTAAGTACCCGTGAAAACTTAAAAAAAACAAAAAACAAATACACACACACACACACACACACACGCACGCACACACACACACACACACACACACACACACACACACACACACACACACACACCACACACATATATATATATATATATATTATATATATTATATATATATATATATATATATATATATATATATATATATGAATGCAGTTCAGCTTCCTTTCGGGTATTATCCCACGTCATTGTAGTGCTTTTAAAGTTATAGCAACGTTTCAGCAGAATCTCATCTGCCATCATCAGGCTTCTGTATGGAGTTTGTATGTACGGGATAATACCCGAAGGAAGGCTGGAACTGCATTCATGTAAGTACCCGCGAAAACTTAAAAAAACAAATATATATATATATATATTTACAATACTCACACAAATGTATCTGTGTCTACACACACACACACACACAAACACACACTAGCATTCAAAGGTGCCCACTAGATAATATGAATGTGTCAACAGGTAGTTACAATAGAGGATGCAACAGAATAATTTCATTTGGTGGTACATAAAGGCTGATCAATTAATTAGATGACAGATAGACAGGAACTGAAAAAAAAGAGAAAGAAGGAAAAGACAAGGGACTCCTAAAAATATAAATAACAGATTAAAGATAATAACAAGCATATCACAGTTCCATATTAGAATATCAGTGATTTCTTATAGGTAGAGTTGTTGATCTTTGATTAAGATTTAGGGAAACACAATACTTGAAATGAAATAAAAATATGACAATCTATCATCTTCCCTCTTCATATTCTTGGCAAACCCAAACATCTCTCTTGTATTATCAAGAGCTGTTTCCTGTTTAGACATAATGAAGCCAGCTTTTAATTGTCTCCTTGGCTAGTGCTTTCCATGTTAATATAATGTGTTGGCTATGCAAATATAATCCTATCAGTCCAAAGACAGATGTTTTTGAAGTCTAATGACATACATGCATGTTTATCATGTCATGTCTGTGGCATCAATAGGCAGTGACTAGCAGGTTCAAATGAGCTATTGGAGAATAAAGGAATAAACTCATATAGTGTTTCTCATTAGGATCCATTCATACATTTGTCTATAGAAAGCTGTAAATGACCCAGAGTTCAGTGATAAAATGATGAAAAATTGAGAAAAATGTATTGTTGAGCTGAATAAAAATAAATAACAGATATATGGAAATGAGATAGAGGCCTAATTCACAAAACACCTTAATGCTTTTTTTTGTGCTTTGATTTTTGGCTGAATTAATGGTTGAACCACTAAACCATGATTTGTTTAGCACAATATGTGAAGCTAGACAACTGTAGCTTAGTAAATAAGCTATAATCAATACATTCTAAAATAGTTCTTTTCTTCCTTTGCGGTGCATTTGTGATACTCCATTAGGTCAATATCCACTTTAATGGCCACTTGATGCCATGCCATGGCACCCTCTGGGGCAGGCAGTTGTGGTATAGGTCTTCATTTAATATTTCCCAAAATTGGTAAACCAGCATGCACTTGGGCCAATCTCTCAGGTGGCTGGAAAGACTGCAGAAATCTTGGATGTATTCCACCACCGGAGTACATTTAGTGCAGACATTTAAAAAAGAAGACAGTGGACTTTCCCATCTTGCTGCCTCCAGATTTATTGACTAGGTTGGGAATACTGCTCGACAGTCTTTTCTGAAATACATCATATTAATTTAAACCTACACGTAGTGTTCTCCAAAAGAACCAAGGAAAACCCATATTGTTCAGTGGAATCCATTATCCTTCTTGCCGGATTCCTGCTCAGGAAATGGGATTAAAGACAATAAATAGAGACAAACCAAAAATGGAACCACCATTTGTTCTATATCTAGTTAATTACTTCCTTCTGTATGTAAGGATGAGGGGAAGAGGCTTTCTGAAATGCATAGGTGATGAGCATATACCCTGAAGCATGAGATTTGATTACCCTTATCATTATCCAAGCTTGCATAGCAATGAATGCAATTAGCAGCCATAAAATTAGTCAGCTTGTTTATTTTGGATTTTGAGGTATTTTTTTAAAACTTATTGAGCAAATGTAATCACGATGATATATTTTTTTAAAAAAAACTAGCATTCATGTCAGAAAGGGATGTATCATGATCCATAAGACTTCTGAAATATACTTGGCTATCAGCAATTTTAAAAAAATTCTGAGCAACAATAGAAAATAAAAACCAAAATTGGCAATGGCATGTAAATAAATTTAATTTTGATTTTCAGCCTAACCCTCCCTTGTTTACAAAGTGTGCTAGCAAGTTAAAAGGTGGAACAGACTGTTCTGTGAGCAGTAGAAATAAGCACCTTTCACAGCAGACCCAATTACAATTGAGTAGAATTTAAAGAAAACAAAACTGTAACCAAAATACCTGTGAAAAACACAACTTTAATTGAATACTATCATCAGCATTCCTCCATCTTTCTGGAGCACCCTCGTGGTTGTGTGTAAAAGATCAGACCAACATTAGCTACATAGACATACAGTGAGAAATCCATTTTTGTTGCTGTGTCAACTTAAAAATGGTGTCAATTAAACAAAGATGAAGCTAACAGTATCAATCACATGTTATACCATGTGAGTAAATAAGAAATTTAAAAGAATGAGAGTGAGAGCACCTAAGAAGGAAAAGACAGGATTTCTTCCTGTGGTTTCCAATTGGAAAAAATAATATATAAGTCATACTGGATTCTTTATGAAATGTGATACAAAGAAATGACATTGGGATACATGAAATTGCTCCCTGATTAAGAAGCTGGTGGTGGTGTCCATGCTTCTTGTGCCAGTCTTCATTGTTTCCATTTTATTTATCCTCTGCAACCCTCTACAACCTCATCAAGCTGGGCATTAAAAAAGTGATTTTTTTAAAACAAACTGATCTTAGCTCAAGATTATTCCTTAACAACTTGTGATACAAACTTTCAGCCATAATTTCACAAAACCTCCATTATATAATCAATGTTCTAGATTGAAGCTAAGCAAAGCGACCAACATATCATAAGCTGATTTTCATTTTGTGGTCCTCTACAGCCTTTTTAGTAGAGATCAATACACAGATAAAGGATACAGACAGAAACTGAGCAACATGGTATATGCAGTATAATGCAGTGAGCCATGTGCAGATCTGTACATTGGGGAAACAAAACAATCACTTCATAAACGCATGGCACAACATAGGAGAACAAACCCATCTGGACTACATTCAGCAGTATTTAAAAGACAAAGGCCACTCTTTTGAAGATAGCAAAGTTCACATTTTGGACAGAGAGGACCGCTGGATTGAAAGAAGGGTCAAAGAGGCCATCTATGTCAAAATTGAACAGCCCTCTCTCAACAGAGGTGGGGAAGGTATATGACATCATCTATCTCCAGTCTACAACACAGTCCTTTCAACAGTTCCAAGAAGGCTCACACCCATTTGCATCACTCAGGTAATCCTGAGGATACAGATAAATCTTCAGGTGGCTTAACGACTTGCTAAAAGGATGCAAATGACCAACTGTCTGCAAGGAATATAAATCCTTCCATTCCCCACCATCTAGTCAGAGCTGAAGAGGCTTCTTGATTGAGAAGTGAAACATCTTCAAAGAAAAACTAGAAAGTCCAGTTGTTTCTTGAAAAAGCATTTTTGTGACATCAATACATAAGAGTTTTTCAAACTTAAATAGCAGTAATGCTTTCTCTGTCCTTAGCCCTGAGCCCCTCTTTTTAATTTTGCTATTGTTATGTTTACATATATGGAACTTTTGTACATTCCTGAAGGCTGTGTGCTGGCTGACATCTGGAACATCTGCATTTCACAATATGTCATATGGATAGTCCAGTGATTTGTAGTAACATGCTTATAAGAGTGTCCCATAGTTCAACTCATACTTTTCTGAAGATGGTAAGCTGAATCTTAGTAACATACAAAATAATATCATAATAGGCCCTCCTTTTTTCTACTTGTCTAAAACTCTGTCACTGCAGCTTTTATTGGAATAAACTGGTTTGAGATCTCCCAAATAAATAGAAAAAGTGAACAAACAGAGAGGAGAAATATGCACAAATCTGTGAGAAAGCAGTAAACATGCTATAATTTCCAAAAGAAATAAAATCCTTACATGCATTCCACAAGGAAGGAAAATGTGTTCAAATAGCCATGCTACTTTTTCTTTTTCATAAAAAGTGTTAGTGGATCAATTATCAATTAATATAATAAGCCAGATTGTCCCATTCTCAGTCATAGCTAGGCAAACTAAGGTTACCTATGAAGTTCCTTAGTAAGAACTGCATCTATGATTCCATTAGCAATGGAATGGAGTTGCAAAACTCTATAAACCGGTTGGCATCCATCCCAAAAATATAGTGTAATTGATAGCATATGCAATAGTATCTAAAAGACAGAATGGCAGACATAAAAAGTGAACATTTTTATGGCTCTCCTACTGTTTCACACTTGTTTGTCAAGGTTATCTATATAGTCAAGTCATTTTGTGCTGTCATTAAATATGTTTCACTGCTATAGTGCCTACTGCCTTGCAAAACTAGCTCCAATAGATCTCCTTGTCTTTTACACTAGACAAACTTTAATTTTATGATGCTACAAATGTACTCACAAATGCTTCCATTTCATGAAATTCATTTTTCTCTCTACAGTATTGAGCTCTTCACATTTTTTAAATGAAAAAAAATCAGTGAAATATCTAATGCATGAAGCTAGGGGTAACATGTATATGGTATCCAACACTATCCAAAATGAAGCAGTAGAATATTAAAAAAATTCTAATAGCAGATTAGCCATATTCTAATATTTTTGAATGCCCGATATAGCAACATATTAGTAAATGAAGGATTAACATCAAACTGAGAAAATCTTAACTAAGCCGGTGAAAGGCCACTGCAGAGTCCAGTTCAATCTAGCATCTAATAATAATTGCATATAACTGTTACAGGTAATTATAATTAAATAAGTGGAAATAACCACAAAGCTTTAAAAAAACCAATTAAAAATCAAAATCAAAATGACAGGGTAGGAAATAATGTAAAGTAATGCTTGACTCAAGTTGTTGAAATGCTAGTAAACCTCAGATTAGATTTCTGTAACAAGGGAATGATTTCAAAAAATAAAATATTAATAGTTCAAAATGTAGTGTTGCAGATTTGGAATTGAATGGAAACACCTTCAAGGACCAGTCTTGTATTTGGACCACAGATGGGAAACTATGGCTGCTTTAAGATCCGTAGAATTCAACTCCAAGCATTGGTCAGAAATTCTGGGAGTTAAAGTCCATGGGTTGTAAAGAAGCCATAGTTGTCCACCCCTGCTTTAGACAAAGTGAAGCAAATATTGCCTAATTGGAGTGTAAAGAAACCAAATTGTAGCTAGGTAAAAGTAAAGGTTCCCCTTGCACATACATGCTAGTCATTTCCGGCTCTAGGAGGTGTTGCTCATGTCCGTTACAAAGCCAAAGAGCCAGCACTATCTGAAGATGACTTCGTGATCANTTTTTCTACTTGCATTTTTATATGCTTTCGAACTGCTAGGTTGGCAGAAGCTGGGACAAGTAATGGGAGCTCACTCCATTACATGGTGCTAGGGATTTGAACCATGCTGGATTTTCCAGACCATCAGAATTTCTGTTTCTTAACCCTTCTGATTAAAATATTCCCGAGATTGATCTGTTTGGGCATGGATCTTATATCCTGTCTTTCTTTCTTTGCAATTCTTCCAACATGTACAATAGCCAGTTAATCAAAAAGGAATCCATTTGATCAGAAATTGACTAGAATTAGCATCACATCAGCTGGAATTGCCTATTTAATTCTAACAAGTTTCGTTTTCATTTTTGTCAGTTTCCAAGAGAGCAACTGCCTTGAAACAAGGCATTCCCTGTCTACAGAACCATTGGGTGTTGAGAAATGTTGTGCTGTGGCAAACTGCGTTTGAAAGCAGATAGGCCATGTGCTGGAACGAAGGACTGTGATTTTAGCACTTTCCATTTTGCCACCAATAAAATACCCATTTAAAAAAGAAAAGAAAATATGCCTGCTAGGATTATCCTCTTTCTATTTTACTTGTCAGCCTTTGAAAGAATTTGGAAGAAAATCTTAAGCCCAGGCAAGATAGAAGCTCTGGAATGGTTTCTATCTGTTTGGGTTAGTTTAAACTTAAAAAAAAAAAAAGATTCTGGCAGGAAGAATTTCTTTTCAAAAGACAGATTTGATTTACTACTCTCTTCCCTTCACACTTTTCAGTTTCACTTCTCACTTTCTGATTACTAAAGGAAAGGAAGCTTTCACATATATGAATATCGCCATGTATACATGTCTATGAATATGTGTGTTGATCTCCAAATTATTGTTGCTTGCCTTCCAATGCTTGCATGAAAAACACACCTCCTACAATAGAGATCAGGCCTTTCCCTCCAAGAGGGGGTATTCAGCAGGTTCTGACCAGTTCTGGAGAACTGGTAGTGGAAATTTTGAGTAGTTCGGAGAAACAGCAAATACCACCTCTGACTGGAGTCCATCCCCTGCCATGCCCACTAAGCCATGCCCACAGAACCAGTAGTAAAAAAATTTGAATCCCACCACTGTTTCCCTCCCAAAAGCAGGCAGTCCTCTTCCTCCACAGAGGTTTCTTGATACACAACCTCCTATCTTTATACCAAAACACCAAGCTACCTTCTGTTAAGTATGTGGCAGAGAAATTTGTAGTAGTTAAGGTGATCCAAGTAGGCTGTTGCTTCAAGTTAAGGGTAAAATACTACTTCTCCTTCTCCCCTTTGTTACTGCAAAGCTATTTGGATGAATCTTGTGTTTTATGTCTCCTTCCTTGAGGGAATACCTACTAGGAGGTTTTTTTTGTGAGGAGGAGGCTGTTATTGCTAGCTCATGCAATTTGGGATTCTAACAGGTTCCAGTATGTATGAATAGCAAGGAAACTGAATAGCAGGTGTGAGCAGAACCGAAGTCATGTTGGATGACCCATTGAATTAAATAAGGAAGTGTGTCTCAAACTCAGTAGCTC
>BHFT01018454.1:0-16760 GCA_004320025.1 Laticauda laticaudata
CATAAACTTAAGGTATATATTGAAGTTTAAATAAGAGTTGAATGGATGTAATTAAAAGATATAATGGTGTCATACTCCAATTAGTAACTATAGGAGAAAATTTGTTTAATGAGAAAAGATAATGTGAAATTGAAACAGAACAGACAAAAGTATAAATATAATAATTTGAATTGAGATGAGATAATCAAATAAAATTGAGAAAATTAAAAGAGGGGAAAAATTACATAGAAAATGTAAAATAGTATAAGATATGGAATAGAATACAAAAAGGAGCATGAAATTGAATTTTGTGTCTGTCTAAAGAAGTTCAACCCAGGACCATGCTATTTTCAAAAAAGATGTTTTACCTATATTTTGTATGTGTGCAAACCCAAATAAAACTTTATTAAAAAGAAAAAAAATGATGGGTTCCAGTTTTGAACTTCCCTGAAGACGGACTGCTGACCACAATTGTGTGTGGCTTTGGTCTGTGCTTCAGCATCAGAGAGCCCCGATGGATCAGATTTAGGGCAGAAGCCGCCTCATAGGGGCAGCGGAGGAAGGGGAGACCATCAGCCGGGTAGAGGGGAGTCGCAAATCCCCTCCCTGACTTGGCAATTGCTCCCTCCTGAAGACGCCTGAAACAGTGGCCTAAAATGGCTACCCTGAAGAGAAACATTAAGCTGGAATAAGATTGCACAGGAGAGAGAAAGGGTGAATGGGACGATATAATTAAATGGAAGGTACCCCCAGGATTGACATTTCAAAGAATTTTTTAGAAAGGATTTAAAGCAGCAAAGAGAAAGAGAGAAAAAAAGGCATGAATTACTTTTGACAGTGGCAGGGCTTTGAATTTTATTTGATATTTATTGATACAATAAAACAAGAACTTTGAAACAAAACAAGAAATAGGAAGATTCTGCCCTTGGATTAATTGTTGATTCTGGCATGTATTTGGCATTGGATTAGCTGATGACTAAAATTTGAGAGGAAGAAAAAAACAAGCTGACTGTCGGAAATTAACTTCAAAGACACTATTTGGATTAAATTGCTAATTAGAAAGTTTTAAAATAGCGATATCTCTTCCGGAATTAAAAATGGAACTTAGAAGCATGAAAGAAATATTACAAGAGCGACGTGAATCATTGGGCTTTGCTTTAAAATTTATAGAAAATGCAAATGTAGAATATGAACAACAAAGACAAAAGACAGGAGAGGAGGTTGAGCAAATCATAGAAGGGGCCATCTTTAATTATCATCGAGAACAAAGAACTCTGGAAAGAAAGAGGAAAAGAGTTGGAAATAAATATAGGCGATTTAAGAAGTTAAATAAAGAGGGGAATATCCAGAAAATTTAAAAAGGGAAAAAGAATCAGCAGAAATTTGAAGGGTGGAAGGAAGCTATAAATAGAGAGGGAGATAAAAACTGGAGTGAAAGAATAAAAGGGAAAATACAAGGGGAAAGAAAGGATAAGAAACAGGATTTTGAAACAAAGAAACATGGGAATTGTGAAAAAATGGGAAAAATGGTTTAATTAGACATAGAGATAATGATTGATTAATATTTAGAGAGGGGATTCTGTAAGGTGCTGGGGGTAACATAAATACATTTATAGTTATGAAATAGGGACACATAGATTGATAAGATGGAAAACAGAACTGTTATTTCTTGATAATGAAATCTAATGCTCTTTATGTATAGAGATACTTGTAACAAATAATGGAATATGTTTATTAAATATATTGAAATATTTCTAGGACTGGAATACAGGCTTTTTTGTCTAAATATGAATGGGATAATTAATGGAATATGTGTATTAAATATATTGAAATAAATGAAATTATATAGGAGGAGAGTTGAAATGGAATTAACATCAGGGTTTAGGATTAAATGATTAGATTAATATGTCCTTTTTGTGAAATTGTAAATAAATCTTATGAAATTAAAAAGGGGAAAAATCATGCAAAATCTGATTTATATATGCTATGTAGTTTTAAAGGGATTATTAATTTTAATGTTTAGGTAATAAAATGTTAAACATTTAATGGGATTTAAAAGGGGAGATAATTAATGAATATGTAACTTAGAGGTGGCACACTTAAACTGAAATTTAGGGGGGAAACCAACTTATAGAAGGAGTGTTTTTAATCAGAATTTAAGATGAAATATACAAATGTGACAGTTAAAAGTACTAAAGTATAATAATTATGAAGCTAACATAAGTGAATTAAATAATGAGATAAGCATTTGGAATAATATAATAAAATAGAAAATGTATAAAAGCATTGTTAAGATAAGAAATTAAATACAAAAACTGAATATGTAACTATGGTCATATTTGTAGGTATATGTGAAACCTGTAATCATGCTGTTCACTAAAAAGAGATGTTAAAATGTGAAAACTGAATAAAACTTGTTTAAAAGAAAAAAGAAAAAAATGACTACTTGGGACATAGATTATCCAACGAGTGAATAGAGATGGACCCAAAAAGTAAAAGCTGTCATCAGTTGGGAGCCACCAAATACTCACAAACAACTGCAAAGCTTTCTAGGTTTTGCAAATCGTCAGTTCATTCCAACTTTTGTGAATATCACCCTCCCCATCATGAGCTTGTTAAAAATGAAAGGGGGGGGGAGAAGCCAAAGCAATCCCTTTACCTGGACAATGGAATGCCAAACGGTATTTGAAAAACTTAAACAACTATTCTCAGCAGAACCAATCCTGAAACACCCAAACCCTGAACAGCCATTTGTCATCCAAGCAGATGCTAGTGATGTAACAGTTGGAGTAGTTCTACTCCAAAAAAAAATGAATGTGGACAGTTGCAACCATGTGCTTATAATTCCAAGAAAATGACAGGAACCAAGCAAAGATGGGCCATATGAAACGAAAGAGGCATATGCTGTGCGATGGGCACTCCTCACATGGAGTTACTTCCTAGAAGGGAACAAAATCCCCTTCGAAGTCTGGATGGATCATAAAAATCTAGAAGCCTTGAAGACTTCATGGAAACCATCACCAAAACAAGTAAGGTGGGCCCAATATTTTAAACGGTTTAATTTCACTCTCAAATATCTCCAGGGGAAAAAAATGTCTTGGCAGATGCCCTGTTCAGGAAACCTCACTACAACAGCAATAAAGATTGAAGTTGTAAAACCCATGATCCAACCAGCCCAACTTGCAGCCAAAGTAATCACCTAAGCACAAGGGAAGAAAGAACCACTTGCTGACAATGCAACCACTTCCAAATTTAAGGAGGCACTACTTAAGGATGACTGGCTCCAGGCTAATAAAAACATTTGCTTACTCAAAGGCGATCTATCCTGGGTGGAAAACAAATTGTAGAGAATGGACATCATGAAACGATGCTATGACTCAAAAATAGCTGGACACTTTGGATTTGTAAAAACCCTTCATGCTATAAAAACTCTGGTGGCCATCTCTCAAAAAAAGACATTGAAAGTTATGTTGCTAGTTGTCCTATCTGCACAGCTGCAAAAAGAAGACAAGAGAAATCCTCTGGACTTTTACAAACAGTTACAGAACCTTCATCTCCCCGGAGAGAAAGCTCTATGGAACTCCCAGAAAGTGCAGGAAACACTGTTATTTGGGTTGTAATGCACCTTTTTTCAAAACAGGTTCATTTTGTACCCTGCCAAAAGATCCGAACAGCCAATGATGTTTTTAATACACATATATCGCCTCCATGGAGCTCCTCAATGGATTATCTCAGATAGGGGTGTACAATTCACTTCCACATTTTGGTGGGCATTTTTAAATCTATTAGGCTCCACCCAGGGGTTGAGCTCATTGAATCACCCCCAGACCAATGGCAGATCAGAACAAACTAATAGCATATTAGAACAATATTTAAGATGCTTTATTAATTACCAACGGGACAATTGGAATGACCTTCCTTTTGCAGAAGTAGCATACAATAACTCAGTCCACAGTAGCAGTGGTTTCACCCTGGAATGGACAAGAATTCAACTCCATGCCAGAGCTACCTACCAAGGAACCTGAAATTTCCTCTCTTAAGGAGTGGATAAATAATTTGCAAACTGGCTAGTGGTCAGACTAGCCTTACAAGAGGCTAGAGTAGCTTTTAAAGCTCAAGTGGACAAAAAAATGCTGTGATCCAAAACCATTCAAAGTCGGGGACCGTGTATATTTGTCTTTAAAGTTCCTAAAATCATTGCAACCCTCTAAGAAACTGGGACCTAAATTCATTGGTCCATTTTCCATCTCCAGAATTAGCAATCGTGTTACTGTAGAGCTTCTACGTACCAAAACACTTAGACAGGTTCATCCAGTATATCACTGTAGCCAACTCAAACCAGAGATCATTTCAAAACTTAGATCGCCTCTTCCCATACCTCCAACTGCCATTATGATAGAACATGGGGAACAACATTTTGAAATTAAATATATCCTTGATTTGCGCACTCACTGTGGATCCATACAATAGTTAGTAGCTTGGAAACACCTTCCCTCCTCATGAAATGAGTGGGTAGCCAAACGACATGTAAAAGCCCACATTACTTTGGAAGTTCCACCAAAAATACACTCACAAAATACACTCACTTACATTTACTAAGTTGCAAATGTAACTTATCTTTATGTCTTCCAGGTGGATTTCTCATTTTTTTGAGAGGGCAATATGATAGATCTGTGAATCTGCCATTCTTCAATGGAAGAAGAAGGGGGGAGTTGGTACAAGTAATGTTTTTTTGTGTAACCTGAATATCTTAAGTCTTGTATTGAATCTGCATAACTTGCACATGATATACAACTGGGGACTGGAGCCCAGATGCCGGGAAACTTGTCACCTCTTGGAGAGATAGCAAGAGGAGAAGGGGCCATAGGAATTCCAGCTCTGAAAGAAACTTCCTGGGAAACTTTTCTCAACTACATTCCCAGAAAAAAAAGGGGGTGTGGAATTACCATGTTGCTTCTTTGTATTGATGAAATCCACATCAGACTAAGGGGAGATGTTCTAACTTCCTTTATGTATGCTGCATGCCTGGAGGCATATTAGACCCTGCTTTGACTGTTACCTGGATCTTTTTCCTTTTCAGTAAAAAATTCCTTTTTGAAATACCCAGTTTTCAGAAATTCATTCTTATTGTTTGAAGGGGAGAGAGCAGGGATGGGATTCTACCAGTTTGCAGTTATTTGCTAGAACCGGTTGCTAACATTCTAAGCAGTTCGGAGAACTGGTTGTTAGAAGAAATTACTGGCCTAATCCTGTAAGAAAGACAGGAAGGAAACATTCTGGTGTTGCTTACAGAAACTGCCTCTCTGTTAACCCTTATTACATTCTTGGCAGGATTAGACTTCCTGTCTCAGGAACATCTCTGGAGTTTTTTCTCTCCTTTGCTGGTACTTTGCTTGTGTGGACTGACCATTTAAAGTTACAATGGCACTGAAAAAAAGTGACGTATGACCATTTTTCACACTTACGACTGTTGCAGCATCCCCACAGTCATGAGAGGCCAGGCAAGGAGATGCATGTCTTGATGTGAGTGATATTGAGTTGGTCACACGACCAGCCAATAACATGACCACCAAGCCATGCCCACCCCCTAAGCCATGCCCACAGAAGCAGTTGTTAAAAATCCCACCCTGGGCCTTACACATATATTATTTTTGTCAATCTCTGTATTCTTAACATCACTTCTCTTATTATAACTATTATGTTAATTGTCATATTTGCAATGTTTAACAAATTTATAATATAATTCAATTAATTCATGAATTCATATTAATTTATATTACCCATTATTTATCCCTTTTTAGTATTTAATTGTGCCACCTTTACATTTTTTAAAAACAAGGTCCCTTTCTAATCTCATTATAATACACACATCATAATTTCCGTTCTATTTTCATTTAACAAATTGTACAATTCTACTAGCAATATAATTACTTTTATTTGTTATCATATACTACATTTATTTTCTGTCTATCAGATTTCACATGTCATTTCTTTCCCTCCCATACTATTATTAACTTTATGCATATTACATTTAGCAGTTATATAACTATAACTATAATTATATAACTATAATTCATAATCCTATAATAAGGTCTTAGTTTCATCTTTCTTACAATTACCATATTAAATATCTTTGATGGTAATCTTATAATAAAATATTACTTTCATGTTTATCAGAGTTAATGCTTCTATATCTTATAGTACACCCATTCATGTGGAATCTTTATCTTTCCCCTCTTCAGACATCATCTGACTCTCAGTAAAGCATTAATCTCTTCCTATCTAGTCTTCCATTTTTATCATTTTTTGACTCTTCCTCTTAATCATTTCTCTTTTATCTATTATATTCAACTGTCTCTTTTTCCAATTATCTAATTCTATCCTTATCGTCTCAAAATATTATCTTTGAAGTTGCCTTCCCTGATGCTTTTCCCCTAGGCTATTCACTATTCACCCCTTAGTTTATTACATTAATCATTAACATTTTAAATTTTATTTCCTTTTTATCCTTTCATTTTGTTTGTTGTTCCTTCTGTTCCAGTTTGCTGGCATCTCTTCTAATTAACTCCTCCTTCTGTGTATCTTGTTTTCCTTCTATAATTTGTGTCTTCATTTCTGGATTTTCTTCCGTGCTTTGTATTTTGTTCAAAATGTCCTCAAATCTTCTACTCATCTTATCTATTGTATTTTGTAATTCCAGGACCAGTTCTCTGCAAGATTCTCCTCATCTTTATTTTTGTTCATTCAATTTCTTATATCCAACTGTCCAGTTGTCTGATTATCCCACATTTTTTACGCCAGTATCACTTTTCAGATTATAAACCTTTCAAAAGTCTTGATATCCCAGATTTAATCCATCTGATTTTTTCCTTCACTAATTTAAATTTATTGTTTAAGCTTTCTCTTAGCAATACAATTTATTTAATTCTTTCTCTTATTAAGTCTTTTAGTTTAAGTAAGTCATTTCAAAACTTTAGGGATCTATAGAATCTTTTTAACAGCAGGTGGCGATCTTAAATCAATTTCCACTTTCCACCTTCCCCACCCCACAATTTTCATTAGCCTTTCCTCAAGTTTGCCAATATTTCTAAAGGTTAATTATATATACTTTTTTAAATCAATCGATTACAGCATTTTATTTTAAAAAAAGGTTTTATTTTTTAAGACAAACATATACAAACAAACATAAAAACATAAAACCACCTTCCATTTTATATACATACAGTATGTCAGTTGGTTACAAATCTTTTGGGCTATCCTTTTGTAGTCATTACTCACAGTTAATATCAATTTTCATATTGTCAAACTAACATATGCTTATATATTTATCAGTTATTAATCATCCATGACTAAACTATTTATTTATTCCATCATTTTCATGAGATATTTTCCAGCTTTTATTAATGACATTTATATTGTCTTTCATCAATGATTATTATTGTCTATATTATATTTTTATCATTTATTAAGACTCTATTACAAATTATCTAATCTATTACATGACCAGGTCTTTTTGTCACCATTGATAAACAAATCACGTGTCATATAAAATGTTTTATTTCTTGTTCTTAATTTACAATGTTCAATTTACTCATTTCATCCCCGCACAAATTCCATAATTTTCTTAATAATTCCTCCTCGGCTAGGTATATTTATTGTTTTTCAATTCTAACAATACATTGCTAGCTGCTGTTAAACATTTAAATCAAATTATTTCAGGCTCTTTATTGTATAATATCCAGTTAATTCCAATAAAAAGATCTGCTCTGCTTTAAAAGTCTATGTGTTGTTTTATCATTTTTTTCCAACTCATGCGTGATAAAGTCCAATAAGTATCTTTTCTGTCTTTTTGTCAAAATTGAAGCAAAATTTTAATCGTAGTGTTAAATAAGGGATGATAGGTCTTTGTAATTTTTTAGACTTGCTGCAGGTCTGTATCTCCTCGTTAGGTAGATATCTGCTTCTGATCCAGTTTTGGGTAATTCCTTTCTTTAGCTAACTTCATTCAATAACTTCTAAGAGGTGAAGATTCAATATTTTCTGGAAAGTCTTGTTAAATTCTGCTGGTAAATTTGGATCCTGGTGCTTTTCCAACATTCTGCTTTTTTTAAGTTCTGTTAAATTCACTTCATTGTATGTCCTTCTAGCATTGTTTTCAGATTTTTAGTATCTGATGGTTAAAGTATCGTTTTCTGTAAGTATTTGCTCTAACTTTTTCTTTCTTGAATATTTCTTGAAAAGTACATTTTTCCATAGTAATCTGTATCATTTTTTTTTTCTCTATTTCCATAGCAAAACATGTCTTCTTCTTCATGTATTAATTGACTAATCTTTTGATTCTCTTCCTTTCTCAATTTATAGGAGCACCTGCCTGGTTTGTTTGCATCTTCAAAGTAATTCTGTTTAGCATTTTTAATTTTTTGTGCTAGTTCCTCTTTTTTCATTAGTCCCATTTTGTTTTATTATATCCATTTTATTTTTAATGTCTTTTTTTGTGGGGATTTCTGTAATTCTTTTTCCAGTCTTTTATAGTCTTCCAATGTTTTAAAAGTCTTTTTCTGCTTTGTATTTCTTTTCCTTGTATAATCTATTATCAAGCCTCTTGTGTAGGCCTTCATCGTGTTCCAGAGATTCTGTAAAGATGTATCCTCTTTTTTATTTTCTTTAAAAAAGAAAATCAGTTATTTCTCTATTTTCTGTTTAAAGTCTTTTTGTTTTATTATCGTATTATTTAAAGTCCATCTAGATCTCCTCTTGTATCCTTTCCAAATAACTGTCACTGGATTATGGTCTGCCCAGGTGCTTGTTTCTATTTCAATTACTCGTATGTTGGCAAGTAATTCTGCTGACATCCATATCATGTTTATTTTAGACCATGATGCATGCCTGTTTGAGCAAAAAGTATATTGCTTACTTTCCACATTTCTCTCTCCATGCATCTTTTAAATTTAATTCTTCTATCATTCGAAAGAAAGATTTTGATAATATATTTCTTGCTTTCTTTGTTGATTTCTGTGTTTTTTTTAGTCCAACCGATCATTAATTATTTCATTAAGGTCTCCCATCATACAAATATTAACATAGTCCAATTCAGTTATTTTCATATGTAATTTCCTGTAGAATTCTTCCGGGTTATCATTTGGAGCATAAGTTGCAATTAAAAGTGTTTTATAAGACCACCGCTCTTTTTTTTTAATTGTGTCAACGACGTGAATAATTTCCCTAGGTTTTTTTGTTTCAATATATGTTCATGTTGTTTTTTAATATGTACTTCTTGTAAACAAATTATATTACATTTTAATTTCTCTAATTTATGAAATACTTTCCTTCTTTTAGTAGCCGAATTAAGTCCGTTTATGTTTATCATAATCAGTTTTCTTTCATCCATGTTAAGCTTTATAAGGAGGTTTTATTGCTCTAGTAGATCTTAATTCTCGTTGATCTCTGGGTATACCACCTACTGCCCCTTCTTCTTTTTCTTTTTCAATTACTGCTATACATTCCTCTTGGAATTCAATTAATGACTCTTCCTTTTTTGCTTCTTCCTCCTTTCCTCTAAGATATTCTAAGTAGAATAGTTCAGCTTTTTCTACTGTGTCAATTCTGTGTCTTTGTTCCTGCCAAGTGAACAAAAGGCCTTCTGGCATCAACCATCTGTAGTTTATTCCTCTTTTAAGTAACTCTTTAGTCAAAAATAAATATTCTCTTCTCATCTCTCTTACTCTTCTTGACACTTGTTTCAGCACCACAATTTCTTTGTCTTTATACTTTAATGTTTTCTCTCTTGCCACCTGCAGTATCTGTGTCTTGGTAATCTTTTTAGTAAATCTGATGTGAATTTCTCTTGGTAGTCTGTTTCTCATTGCATATCTTGTATAGACATGGAACACTTCATTCATCCCATCCATCATCTTCTCTTTGGTTATCTCTAACACCTCTGCCAGTATTTCTGTCATTATTTCAGCAAGGTTTTCACCTTTTCCTTCTTCTACATTTTGAAATCTCAGATAAAATTCTGATCTATCAATTTCCCATCCTAATAGTTCACTCCTGCCCTTCTCGACATCGCTCAATCGAGTATCGATATCTCCAATTTTCTTATCTTTGTATACCTTCTTCAATTTTTTGAATCTGTCTTCATATTTCATCATCTGTTGAATATTTTCTACTTTCTCACTTCTCTTTTTCAGTTCTTTGCTCAATATTCTCTGTTCTATTTTCAATCTTCTGGATTCGTTATATAATCATCTGTAATGTCACTTCCTTCTCTTTCTCCTGTTGTAAAATTGTCTGTATTGATTGTTGTCCTACAGATGGTGAAGAGATTGGTATTGAGGAAGCTGGGGCTGTTGTCTTTCTGCTCATCTTGTAGTACTTATCTGTAAAGAAAGAGAGAGGGAAAAAAAAGGAAAAAGATAAAAAGCAAAGGCAGGCAATTGCCACTCCAAAAAAAAAAAAAAAAAAAAAAAANATTGCCACTCCAAAAAAAAAAAAAAAACCAAGGAAGAAAATCTTCAGGCACTTGTATGCCTTAATCCAATTAGTTGCAATAGTATGCAGAGAAAAAAAAACAAGAGAAGATACGGAAAAAGGGAAAAAAGATTTTTCTTTTGGAGAAAAAGAGGGTAGGGGAAAGGAAAAATAATAAAAAAAATAATAGTCTTATCTTAATAAAAAGGAAAAAGAGAGCAAAAATAAAAAAAATTACGTTCTAGTTCCTGGGTTGAAAGGTTGAAATCCAAATAGAAAAGACCCAACTAGAGGGGAAGTAGAAAAGAAGGTAAAAAGTAACAAATAATTCTAATGTAAAGCAAGCCTCTGCCAATAAATATCCAAGGCTCTTTAATAAATCAGCTCAATGTTTCCAGTTCCAGTGTTTTCAAGGTCACTTCAATCTTCTTCCTTTCAGCTTCAACTCCAGACTCCACCTATCTATAATTTCACAGATGAGCACCTGTGTAAACAATATTCCATGCTCATCCCACTAACTTTTCCAGTGCAAAGCTCAGAGTCCTTGAGTATAACATGAATACATAAACAAGTAAAACAAAAAGGGAAACAATATATCCAAGCCTCTAGATGGCAGTGCTACTTATTTTCCTTCACTTTCACTTCCCCCTCATATATCCAAAGCCAGGAACGTAAAGTAAAATATTTTCTTT
Source organism: Laticauda laticaudata (assembly GCA_004320025.1). Taxonomy (NCBI): domain Eukaryota; kingdom Metazoa; phylum Chordata; class Lepidosauria; order Squamata; family Elapidae; genus Laticauda; species Laticauda laticaudata. The sequence continues at coordinate 11,142 of BHFT01018454.1, forward strand.
TAAAAAGAAGTAAATCTCAAATCAGAAAGAAGAGTCTTAATCAAAACAAACTTTCAAGAGAATTGTTAAAAAATAACAAGAAAAATAGGGAATTTTAAAAAAGGACCAGTCCAGTTTAAAATTAAGAAGCTTTGCCAGATTCAAAGTTTCAATAAAAAGGGAAAAAACCTTTCACTTTAACTAGCTTAATCTCGCCGCTTAAACTCTTTTCTCTTCACTTTTAATTCCACTTTAAGTCTTTCAGGGTATTCTCTTCAAGAAACAATAAGTAAAAGTTCATCTCATCAAACTGACACACTTTCTTTCAATCTCTTCCATTCCGGAGCTGTCCCAGCTTCAGCAGCTTGAAAGGCTCCACCACCCACAAAAAGGGCTTTTCCTGGATCAACCAGGGACTTTGTGATGTCCCTGGGATCAGCAGTACGTGCCCTTATTGATCACCATCTCTATGAGACGGTTTAAGTCTGTTGGTACCATCCAGCAGCGGAGATATCGACGGTGATCTTGGAGGATCAAGATCACACGTATCCCCATGACGCCAGCTCTGCCCTCCAAGAGTTTTTACTTTCTTGAGTGAGAAGGAGAGTCAGGACATTAAAAACAGTCCTACTCACTTTAATGGGATGTCTGGTGATAAGGCAGTGACACAAAATGGTGAGTGGTATGGCGGGCAGCAGGTGAGTGATTGTCTACTAACAAGCACTGCCCTGATGGATCTGAAATGATAGGTGATCTTTAATATTGTATTTATAAGCTGCTTAGAAGGTTTTACTTTCATTTTTACCACTTGCCCTTCCTCCTCACACTTAAGAGCCTGGTGATACAGATGCATTTTTCTTCAAACAACCATACAGCTTGTAGTGTACATAGATTTGCAAAACAATGGGATAAAGGAATATTCCTGAACTTTGTTTTATGATGTGTTTCATGGTTACTGTGAAATTGTGTGAATGCATCAATGCAATGTTATCTTAGTTAGCAGAATTTGGATTCATTGAATGAGTTTACCAAAAATGTAAATATTGCAGAATATAAAGCCTCACGCTACATAACTAAGCTCCATTTCATGATGATAAACTAAATTATTAATGTATCTTAAATAGAAAAATATCTTTAAATAGATTTTTTACTCAAAATGCATTTTATTAAAATAAATTTGATTAAAAAAACTGAGTTAAATAAAAAAATCCATCTAATTTTTTTTTTAATCATTGATTTTTATCGACCCCGGTTTGTTGATTGTATCTGATCTTAGGGACAGTTAGAAACAATGGAGAAAGATGGTCCATTAAATAACTACCTCTTGCATTACCATGTAAGGATTATAAACAACAAACAGACTCTTATCATCCACCAAGCAGTTTAATGCCAAGATTCCAAGGACCCTAGGCATTACAGGGTTACAGGGTGAAAGTTTTCCCATATAACTGAACAAACTGTGCCTCAGTGATTTGATTGGACCTGTCCAGTCAAGTGTCCAGTTTAAAAAGATATGAGTGTATTTAACTTGTCAGATGCCTAGGATATTCACAATGGTCTTTTATGTATTGCTGTGGGCCATCCTTACCCAGCAGGAAACAGGTCACTTTAAAATGGGCTATTGGTTGGCAATCTGTAGATAAGAATGGTAAGAACTGAAAACTATTTACATTTTCTGCTCTTATTGCCACAATGCAATCCCTGAAATGGACTCTTAATTATGTTGGATCAAATGCATGTATTTTTCCTTCTGATCCAAGATGGCGCCGATGATGGCTGCCTCAGTGAAATGCTCTCTAATGGTTTCTTATTATCTGCAATTCACTACAGATTTCATATTTACGAGACCATCTGCTAAGAATTAGGCAATGTTTCCTTAAGGAGCAGCTTTCTGATTCCTCACCCCGCTTGTCTTTGCAAATGCGGAGGAGATTCTAACTAATTCCCCTGTGCTATGGATTACAACAAACAAAGCAAAGCAGCAGCACTGAAAAAGGAGACGAGGTAAATGACCAGGAATTTTAAGCAGACGAAGGAATGGAGGGGGGACTCCTCTCCCATCTATCTTTCTGATTAATTTACGCTCACTTGCTAACAAGATGGATGAAATACATCTCCTAAATAGATGGAATTCTGATTTCTACAATTCAGCAGTTCTTTGTTTTACTGAAACCTGGCTTAATCCACAAATTCATGGGGATAACATGATTTATATCCCTGGATTTCAGATATTTAGATCAAACAGAATTGAAGAGACATCAGGTAAAACAAAGGGTGGAGGATTATGTTTCTATATCAACAACAGCTGGTCTCAGGATATAACTATAATATATAAATTCTGTGGTGAAAATTTAGAGTTTTTACATATCGACTGCAAGCCACTTTATTCTCCACGTGAATTCTCCTCATTTCTCCTAATAGCTGTGTATGTTCCTCCACAAGATTGTGTAAACAAGGCATTACGAACTCTTGCTGAACTCTTGCTTATGGAGGCTGAAGCCAAATACCCAGATTCCCATCCTACCATTTTAGGAGATTTCAATCAAGCAAATTTAAGGAAAGAGCTCCCAAAATATTTCTAACATGTCTCACCAGAGGCAAAAATACTTTAGACCACTGCTACACAATAGTAAAAGATACTTATAGGTCTTTACCACAAGCAGCTGTGGGACACTCTGATCATTGCATGATTCATCTTGTACCTGCTTACAGACAAAAACTTAAAACCATGAAATCAATAATTAAATCAGTGAGGACTTGGTCTCATGAGGTTAAGCTGAAGCGCCAGGCTTGCCTTGATTATACTGATTGGAATGTTTTTGAAGATACCTCTGCAGACCTAGATGAGCTCATAGATACTGTAACATCATATGTCAGTTTCTGCAAAGACTTATGTGTACCAACAAGGAACCTGCAAATAAAAAGCAACAATAAACCTTGGTTCACAGCTAAACTTAAGCAGCTTCCAAAGAGGAAGCCTACAGAAAAGATGACAATGCTATACAATGAGGCCAGAAACATATTAACAAGAGAGATCAGAGCAGCAAAAAGAATCTACTCTGAAAAGTTAAGTAATCAAAAGTTAAGGAATCTCAACAAATGAACCAGCAAACATGTGGAAAAGTCTTAAAAACATCACTGGCTACAGCAAACCTTCTTCCCAGGCAGAAGGAAATCAACAACTAGCAGATGACCCTAATGTGTTTTACTGCAGCTTTGAAAGGGAACTGCAGCCACCTATGTCCACAACCCCCATATCAAACACACCAACAACAGGCATGCCTCCTACAACTGATCCCAACCCATAGGAAAAGAAGTGCAAGATCTATTTCATGGACAAAAGGTAGAAAAAGCACCAGGGCCAGACAAGATAACTCCTTCTTTCTTAAAAGTCTGTGCTGACCAATTGGCCCCCATCTTCACTCGAATCTTCAATAGATCAATAGGACGCATAGCGGATGAAGCAGATGCATCACGTACGCATAAAGGAAAGAAAAGGGATGCCGCACGGATGTATATCAGATGCAAACTGTTCACTGCGCATTCTTTCTATTTCCGTGCTACTAATGCTGTGTAGATGTTCCGTGTACCTTTTGTTTCTTCCCTCTTTCTGTTTTCAGCTGCAGCAGATGTGAATTGCGAGGATGCCCAGAGGATGCAGAGAGGATACAGCGGANTTGCGAGGATGCCCAGAGGATGCAGAGAGGATACAGCGGACGTTTAACAGATGATAAATGGACATAGAACGTTTGTAGCTCGTATGTCATGGATTTACATCGTACATGGTGGAAAGTTCATCCGTTCACAAAGTTTTGTGCAGTTCAAAACTTCTTGTGTGGATGAAATCACAGTGGATGGATGCTTGACGGATAGAGCATATGAAACACATATGCAATGAGTACACAACGGATGCATAGCTTTTCCTGGCAAGGTTGGCAAGCTTTTTTTAATGTTTTACATCCTCTTTGCATCTGTAAGTGCAGTGGGACAGGGCCTTTAAATGTTCTCTTGAGCATCTATCAGATTGTCATCTATAGAATAGAATAACTTTATTAAAATGTAAATCTTTTAAAATGGGGGAGAGGATTATATTGTTCATTATAAACTTTAAACCAACGGCCCCTAATCTTTTGGGCACCAGGGACTGCTGAAAGGTTTTTCTGTGGATTGGAGGGAGCATGGTTTTGCATGCTGCCTGCATCCCATGAATGGGGCTTCACTTGTTTGTGTGGACTACTTGCTGGCATACTGTGGACCTTTGCCAGTCTGTGGACAGGAGTTGGGGACCCCTGCTCTAAACAATAATAGTCTTGATCATGCTTGTCGAAAGCATATTTTCTTCCTGTTTTATAGAATATCACATTTCTATTTCAAGCAAGAGGTTTTCACAATTTATATTGTCTACTTTTGCTATTTATATTGTCTACTTTCACTATTTATATTGTCTACTGAGCATAAAATAATAATCTGATAAAACCTATTATTATTTAGGGAGACCCTCCAATAATTAATTTTTATTCTATTTAATCACTTCTGGCAAAATAATCAAACTAAGTTGTTAAAATGGAATCATTCCCTGTAGGATCCATTCAGGGAAAGTCTACCATGGATCTTCAAGAAGGTTCATAAGCATAAAGTCAGGTGCTTTCAATTCATCCAACATTTAGGTCATAGAATCTCAGAGTTGGAATAAGCAATTTTAAGCTATAAAGTCCAAATTCCTGCTCCATGCAGGAATCCAAATTGAAGCATCCCAGACAGATGACACTCTAGGTTCTGCTTGAATGCATTCAAAGAATGAAGAGTAGCCTTCCAACCCTCTCAATTAGAAACTGCCTTCCTGTAACTTATACTATGATGCTGTGACCTGCACTCTGGTATAAGAGAAAACGGATGAGATCATTTCAGGTATTTGAAGAATATTTCTCCTTAGTCACCCTTTCACCAGTTCTTTCAACCTTTCTTCATAAAATTTATTTCATAGTACCCCATTCCCATTTTTCAGAATCCATGATAAAATGCAGTGCCCAAAATGGGACACAATATTGAGGTGGCATTTGGCAAAAGAAAAAATAATTGAAATGAATATCTTCTATGATTTTTACTTCTATTAATGCAGCCAAGAGAGCATTCCAGGATGGCAAGGAGTGAAGACATGTTGCTTAAGTGCTCTTGGAGTTTATTTTGAATTTATCTTGTCTTTATCTATCTATTCTTTGATTTTATTATTTCTTTTGATTAAAAAATATAGGATGATTTTTGTAGGTCCAATTTTAAGAGTGAACACTTCTAAACATTTTATGGAACAAGCAATAGAATGGGAAAAGAAGGAAACAACACAGAATAAACTCAGGGATTACCATTACCTCAATGCCTCCAAAGCAACCAAAAATTGCTGTCATTTCTCTGGCAACTTTAGTTTCCACTAGGGTGGAAGAAGAGAGGACTCTCACAAATGAAAATCCCCTAGATTTTATTTTTAGCCAATGCCTTTTAACAACACAGGCAATAATCTCTATTTATATTATATTATTATATATTATGTTTTGTTCGGAAACACACAAGGTAGACCGGGTTCCAACAACAAAAGGCTTTATTCAAACAGTAGTCAGAATGGGAACACTTTGGCTGCAGCCGAGG
>BHFT01018455.1:0-13503 GCA_004320025.1 Laticauda laticaudata
TTCCGTTTTAATGCTTTGTATGTGAGCTGCATCCGCTTTCATCCTTTCTCCGTCTGTGCTACTAATGCTTTGTGTCCATTCCGCGTCCGTTTCGCTTCCTCCCTTGTCCGTTTTCTGCTGGAGCGGATGCGAGTTGCGTGGATGCGCAGCGGATGCCTAGCGGATATATCTGACGCATAACGGATGACGACGGATGTAGAATGGATGTTCCCCATATGCGTTGCAGATGCAGAACGGACGCATTGGATACATTTTCCACTCAAAAAGTTTTGTGCAGCTCAAAACTTTTTGAGCAGTTGAAATGTCAATAGACGGATGCTGGACGGAGAGGATGAAAAACGGAAGCAGTGAGTACAGAACGGAAGCATCGCGTTAACCAACGGATGGCAAGTGTTTCTCCATTTTACATCCTCTTTCCATCCATTGGTGCTGTTTGACAGGGGCTTTAGATGCTGAGACTGTGTTTGTTCTAAAACTGTAATAGAGTATTAATCACTCAGCTCCATATAGGAGTATGGGGGTTACCTTAGGTTTAATTATTTTCATTAGTGGTACTAGAGAGCTGGTAACTCTTTAATTTAAGTAATAGATTCAAATTAGTTTTTGCTCTAAGTGTAGTCCATTGGTGGTGGCAAGTCCAAGATCCAGTCATGGAAAAAATGTTTTGTCTAAATATACAAAGATGCTAATCTGTTCAACTGATTTTCCATCTAGCTGCCATGTCAGATCCATGTATCTGGCATTCACCAATGGAAGAAAGGGGGAAGTTGGATTTGATACATTTAATTCTTTTCCTCTCTATATATCCTAAATATCCTATTTCTTACATTGTCTTCTGTATAACCCTTTACATGATTTATAGCCATTTCCTGGTGCCCCAGATTCCTGGAAAATTCTCACCTCTTGGGAAGATGCAAGGGGAGAAGGGGCCACATGGATTGCAGCACCAGAAGATAGCCTTGAGAAATTTTCTTTATCTGCTTTCTCAGAGACGTAGGTATAATAACATCTTCACACCTGTGGATTGGTGGAATCCACAATAGACTGTTGGGAGAGGTCTCTAATTCCTTTTATTCTAGTTGTATGTCCTGAGGTAACTCAGATCCTGCTTTGATTTTTGACCTGCCTTCAATAGAAAGATTCCTTTTCAAACACAAAATTTTCAAGAGTCTGTGTTGATTTTTTGAAGAGCGGAGAGGCTGGTCTTTACATAAAGTAGAATCTGAAATAGTAGTCAACCTGGAGAGGAAATTTTTCCCCAAATTTTACTCTACTGAAGGGACCCTGCAACAATGTCCGAACAAAGCAGCAAGCAAGGGGAAGCTGGGGAGCAAGGGGAAGCTGGGTAGAAACCTTGACAATTACCCAACCCTACACTGGCTCTATATGTCCCATCAAAGACATTGAAGCTGGTATGAAGAGCCAGGGAGAAACCCTTACCCATGGTAGCCTATAAACCCGGTAGAAAATAGAACTGGAAGCTTTTTCTGATCAGGAAGAACTAATTGAGTAACCACTGGTGGATAATCGATTGAAGCAGTACATAAACCACCTCATAAATTGCCAATTAGACAGGACCATAGCAGGGTAGGAGGAGCCAGCCAGTTTTGCAACAGAATCATTACAAATAAAACTGGTGCACCCTAGTAAGACCCCCACATTTATTGTAGCCCCAGGAATGGAAGGGCCACTAGTCCTAGGACTCACATGGCTACAGAAATTGAATCAAAAAATAAACTGGAAAAGAGGAACTGCATATTTCTAGAAACATATAGCATTTGCAAATATCCCAGAGGTGGGGAAGAAAAGAGAACAGAAAACCAGCCATGGTTGGCCAGCCAGCTGAACTCATTAACATCCCCAAAGAATACCAGGATTTAGCCCAAGTATTTAGCCATTTGATAACCCTTGCTAGAAAGCCTGATCACCCATCGGGGAGGAAACCTGCAAAATCCAACCTCTGAGGAAAAGGAACCACACTGAGAAGCATTGAAGCTGTGTGGTTCCATTCTCCTCCAAACTTAGAGGAAGAAACTCTGGCACCCTGAGAAGACCTGAGCCACTCCAAAAGCGATCCGGAAGATGAGCCACTAGTAAAGTGACCCAATTAAATCACTCACTCTATGCTTAAGACTGTTTATCCCCAGCTGAGAGAAAGGGGAGTAAGTAGCAGCATTATTAACCTTGGTGTCCACCCAGTACCTAATCAACCCAACCCTGGTAGAGAGATTGGTTATTCACCTAAGGAGAATGAAAAAACCAATTGCTTTCTGCCAATTAGATGGGATTGCAGCAGGGTGGGGGGAGCCAGCCAGTTTTGCAACAGAATCATTACAAATAAAACTGGCAGACCATAGTGAAACCCTCACGTTCATTGTAGCCCTGGGAATGGAAGGGCCCCTAGTCCTAGGACTCACATGACTACAGAAGTGGAACCCTAAAATAAACTGGAAGAGAGGAACTGTACATTTCTAGAAACATGTAACATTTGCAAATATCCCAGAGTGAGGAAAGGAAGGGGAAAAAGAACAGGGAAAGGCCATGGCCAGCAAACCTGTTGAGCCCACTAGCACCCCCAAAGAATACCAGGATTTGGCTGAGGTTAAAGAGGATGAACTCCTACCTCATCATGCCACAGATTGTTCCATTGAGATCCTGCTGGGGGCTAAACTTCCAAAACTAAAAATATTCTGCATGACTCCGAGAGAACTAGATGAACCCAGAGTGTTTATCAACAAAAATCTAAAAAGGGGTTTCATCGAACCCAAACGACCGGAAATACCTCTCCCGCTTATGAAACATATGCTAGCACACCTTGCTAAAGGAAAAAAAGTTTCAAAGCTAGACTTAAGGGAGGCTTCCTACCAAATCAGAATTAAGGAGGGGGATGGGGGGAAATGGTGTTTAACACCCCCTCTTGGGTGCTATCAATTCAAAGTGCTCCCATTTGGACTACAAGGCCCCCTGCAGTGTTTATGCAATTAATAAATGAATTGCTACATGAGCATTTATATAAGGGAGTCCTGATTTACCTTAATGACATTTTAATATATACCAGGACCAAAGGAGAATGTGTAAAACTAATCTGGGCTGTTTTAAACAAACTTTACTCTGCCAAACTTTATGCTAAACTGTCTAAATGTGAATTCCAAACAGAAAAAAATGATTATTTGGGGTACCTCATTTCAAACCTGGGCATGGAAATGGACCCTCAAAAAGTGCAGACTGTACTTGATTGGGAAACACCCCGCACATGTAAAGCCCCTGTCACACAGCACCAACGGAGGGAAAGAGAATGTAAAACGGAGAGAAACACTTCCCATCTGTTGGTTAACGCGATGCTTCTGTTCTGAACTCACTGCATCCGTTTTTCATACTCTCTATCCGTCCAGCATCCGTCGACTGAGATTCCATCCGCTCAAAAGGTTTGAGCTGCTCAAAACTTTTTGAGTGGAAAATGTGTCCAACGCATCCGTTCTGCATCCGCAACGCATACAGGGAACATCCGTTCTACATCCGTCATCATCCGTTACACATCCGCTATATCTGCTAGGCATCAGCTGTGCATCCGTGCAACTCGCATCCGCTCCAGTGGAAAATGGACACAGGGAGGAAGTGAAATGGATGAAGAACAGACACGTAGCATTAGTAGCACGGACAGAGAAAGAATGAAAGCGGATGCAGCTCGCATACAAAGCATTAAAATGGAAAAAACGTTCGCAGAGGGGACGTATCTCGGATACTTAGGATGTCTCCAGGATGCCTAGAGGATGCAAAAGGACAACGAGTGGAAAACCTATATTTCCTATAAAAAGGGGGAGGAACTCACCTGCTGCACAGGCTGGAGTCTCACTTTCATCCAGCAGCCCTGCGGTGCAGACCTCTTGCACCTTCACCTCATGCTCTTGCTCTTCCACAGCATCCAGTCATCTCCACCATGGATCATCAACAACACTCCTTTTGGTAGCCACCATCGTTCCACAACAGTGCAAAGCCATCTACAGGCTCTTTCACCTGTTCCTACATGAAGAAAAGGAGGCGGCGAAGAAGTGTCCGGCTCCGACGATGAGGAGCTGGGAGAGAGCAGCAGTATGGCTGTACAACATATGCTGAATGGTGGAGCTTGAGGAACGAAAGACCCTCGTGCATTCCAGAACTTCATAAGATCCTCAGCCATGTTTTGACGAAGTTGTGGAGCAGCTGAGGACCCAGGTTGACCAGCAGGAGACGAACTTCTGGCCCAGCCTGGACCCTGGCTCAAGGTGGCACTGACCTCTGCGCCACCTGGCCTCAGGGACCGACGTACAGGAGCATGCAGTATGGCTAGAGGGTGCCACACTACGCCATCAGCATTGTGGTCAGAGAAGTGGTGCAGGCCATCATCGAAGCATACCTGGGGAGCTCCTCCAGTGCCCCTCCACTGAAGAAGGCTGGAGGAAAAAGTGCAGCAGAGCTGAGGTATCAGAAGTGGAACTTCCCCCACACCGTTGGAGCCATAGATGGCAAGCACGTGGCCTGCAAAGCATCCACCCAAGTCAGGGTCACTTATTCAAATACAAGGTGGTTCTCTCAGCATCATCCCTCTCTGCCAATGGCTCGATGTCTGTACTACAAGTTCATGTACCATCGATGCTTCAGGCAATGTCTCATCTCAGATGCCAAGGTACTACAACGCCAGTCACCTCAGGAGGGGCTGAATGCAACCTCATCAGATGGGCTTCCAGATCCAGACCCCCTGCCCAACGACACACAAATGTGCCCTACTTCATCGTGGGGATGAAGCCCCTACCATACTCCAAGACTCCACACACACATGAAGAGAGGATTCTTCAACTACAGGCTGTCGCAGGCGTGCAAGCGGGTGGTGGAGAATGCCTTTGGCATCCTGGCCAACAGGTTCCAGGTATCTTCTCATCCACCATGCAGAATCACCCAAGACGTGAGGAGGATCGTGGAAGCTTGCTGCATCCTGCACAATCTCATGCGCACCCGTACCCAGTCTTGCAGAACAGGCGGTGGACCTACCAACAAGGCTGTGGGACCATGGAGCCTGGGGAATGAGAGGCAAGGGTGCTCTCCTGCACCTGTCTCATCCACACTGATGAGATGGTGAGCATGTATGTTGAATGCCCGTAGCACCATGAAATGAGCAGGGCATTAATAAAGAGTGAGGCACCTGGGAGGGTGGACCATACAGTCCCATTATGCTTGCACTGGAGGTTTATCTTATCCCACGCTTATACCCATCCACAGGTATCCCTGCACATCCCACTGCTATCCTTACCCATCCCACGAAGCATGCAAAGGCTTAAACCATTTCTGAAAAGTTTCCCCAAGACTGATTATTTACTAAATAAATTGAAGCAAGTGTGTGAAGCAAGATATCTTTATTGAGTAACAAGCTGTAAAAAAAAATGATCCAAGTGTCCCAAGCAAAGATAAAGTCAACAGGTAGCAACCCAGTCTCTGGCACTCAGTCACTCTGAGGCTGCCATAAGTCTCAGGGGTGAAGGCCCATGGTGCTGTGGTAGGTGCTGCTGCCTGGAGGCTGGTCTGACGCGTCATTGGGTGCTGCCCCCGACGAGGACAACGGGACGTTGTGGAGGAAGCTCTCAGAGAGCTGGCTCAGTCCTGAGATGTTGAGACGCCCTTCCTCCAGGACATGGGGTGTCAGCCCCAATACTGAATGACAGATGTTCTGAGGGCCGGCTTGTATGGGTCTGAGGAAGGAGCAGTGTAGTGGGATGTCTGGTCTGCAGCTTGAGCGAGGTGAGGTGTGGATGGCAACTGTAGTGTGGTTGGGCATCTGTAGTGTGGTGACGTCGGTGGTGTGGGTGGCATCAGTGGCATGGCTGGCATCGGTATGCATCAGTGCGCATCGGTGGCATCCGAATGTACCTTTGCCTGACTGGGAAGGGCTGCCTGTGCTGCTGGAACTCCTGGTATCCGTAGCCTTGGTAAAGGTGTGAGGGCCTGGGATGGTTGTGCAGAAGACGGTGATCCTGTCTTTATCACTGGTACTGTGATTCGAGACATGTCCATGAGGGAGTCAGGTTGACGTAGGTGAGGAAGGGCTTTCGGATTGAGGATGGGACGTCGGTGTTTTGTACCAGCTGAAGAGGAGAGATCACGCTGCTTTTGATGGTGTCCCTGATCTCCAGCAGGGACAGTGTGGCTCTGGCCCCTCCGGTCTGCCCTCTTCTGCTGCTTTCTGTGGAGTGAGCTGGGGTGGATGTGGTTGTTCTCTGTGGAAGTGCCCTCTCCTTGCTCCCACTGCGTCAGGGGTCCTCCACACGCTCCGCCACGGGGAGTGCAGCTGTCGGGGGGTTCTCCGTGCTGGCACGCTCCACAGATACCTGCCTGGACAGCAGGAGCTGACTCTTGGCCAGAGAAGAGGACTGGCTCTCTGTGGGCCTGCTGAGAGAGAGGGTGTGTGAGAGGGTTGCTCCTCGATGGCGGATCTCACCCTCAAGAAGCTGCACTTGGCCATCAGGTAGGTCTCTCGGTCCATCAGCCTTGACCATGCCTGGCCGAGTTTCTTGAGAGTGCAGCTTCCGCGTACCAGTGAGAGTGTGCTGTGCATGTCCACCAGCCGAGGAGCCCCTCCGAAGTGTAGCCCAGGCTCTCCGCCTTCTCCTCTCCAAGCAGCCTGCTTCCTCTTGGTGTCTCAAAAGAGCCTGTGTCCCTTCCCTCAAAGATACTCGTTCTCCCTCAGCCATTCCAGCACCTCATACCTCATGTCCCTCTTTGATGGAAGTATGGCCTCCTCTCCATTCTCATTCTCGCGTATGCCTCTTCCTCCTCTGGCAGGGCATCTGGGCCCTCATCAGAGGGGCTTCGAGGTTGTAGGGGCTGCTCCTCCACACCACCCACCAGCCAACAACAACAGTTGCAGCAAAAGCAGGACCAGCAGCACGAGCAGTCACCACAGCACCAGGATCAGCGAGCAGCAGAGTAAGCACCAGCAGTGTCAGCAGCAACCACAGCACCAGCATAGGACAGGAAGCAGCACCAGCAGAGTATGCACCAGCAGAAGCACCAGCACAGGAGCAGTTGCAGCATAGAGTAAGCCCCAGCAGAAGCCCCGCGCCCAGGAGCAGCAGCCAGCAGAGTAAACACGCAGCAAAGCACCATGCACCAGAAGCAGCGGCCAGCATGACAGTTCCAGCACCGAGGAAGAGTCAGCCCAGCAGCAGAAGGCCCCAGCAGAAGCAGAATCAGGGGAGGAGGGTGGATGGTGGCCCTGTCCTCTTGCCAGGGCTGGCAGCAAGATGGCAGAGGCTTTCTCTCTCTTCCCCATGGTTGTTGGCTTGCTGCTGGCTGGAGCTGTGTTTGGACAGCAGATGTTTCCTCTGAATGGTGACCTGCTAGCCGAGCTGCTTCCCTTCATATCCACGGGGCTGATGCAATGCATCCTCCCCCGCATGCGCAGTGAGATGCTCTGCATATGCGCTAGGCACTCCGCTGAGGCATCCGCTAGGGCATTCGCTAGGCGATCCGCTCGCTGCAGTCCGCTCATTCCACGTCTGCAAGTGCATCCGCTCTTTCTGTTGCGCATCCGCTTCGCTGTGCTCCCCCGGAAGCCCTGCGGATGTGCCATCCACTTCCATCCGCTTCCATCCGCTAGGCTTCCTACGAACATCTGCTTAACATCCCTGCTACATCCTCCCCATGTCCGTTCCTTTCCATTGTTGTCCGTTCTGTTTATGCAAATTTGGGGCACTTTTGATAGTGGATAACAATGGATGGAACATTTTCTCGTCCACTGTGTCCTTTTTACAAACGTTTTGCATCCGTTGCCCAATGTGACAGGCCCTTAAACAATTACAAAGCTTCCTGGGATTTGCCAACTTTTACCACCAGTTTATCCCTGCTTTCATTCAGATCACCCTCCCTATTACCAACCTCTTAAAAAATAAGGAGGGCAACCCAAAACCAAAACAGCCTTTGAAGTGGACAATGGAATGCCAAGTTGCATTTGAAAAAATTAAATGGCTGTTCTCAGCAGATCCAATTCTAAAGCACCTAGACACAGAGAAACCATTCATCATACAATGCCAGCAATGTGGCAGTAGGGAAAAATGACCCAGACCATCTACAACCATGCACTTACACATCAAAAAAGTTGAATGAGGCTGTGCAAAGGTGGGCCATTTTGGAGAAAGAGGCTTATGTAATTCGGTGGATGCTTTCAACCTGGAGGCATTTCCTAGAGGAGAGTAAAATCCCTTTTGAAGTCTGGACTGATCACAAAAATCTAGAATCCCTCAACACCTCAAGGAAATGCTCCCCAAAACAAGTACAATGGGCTCAATACTTTAAATGATTTGATTTTACACTCAAATATCTCCCCAGGGAATTTTTTTTTTCTGGCAGATGCACTATCCAAAAATCCCACAATACAATAGTGTGAAGTCAAACATAATCAAGCCCATAATACAAAACAATCAACTGGCTGTTGAAATAATTACTAGATCAGGCAAAACAAAAACTGTTGATGGACAATAACACCGCTCAAACTTTTAAACAAGCATTGAATGGTTTTTGAGCCACAAATCTGGCTTTTTAATAAAAGATTATTTAGCTTGGGTGGGAGGGAAGTTGTATGCTCCAGCTAGCCAAAGACTGTGCTTAATTGCAAGGTGCCACGACTCCAAATTAGCTGGACACTTTGGATTTGTGAAAACTTTACATCTGATTAAAAGACAATTTTGGTGGCCATCACTAAAAAAGAACTTAGAGAGTTATGTAGCTAGCTGTCCCATTTGTGTGGCAACAAAAAGACATCAGGGAAAAATCTCAGGACTCTTGCAGAAGGTAGCTGAACCTTCAGCATCCTGGAGAGAGTTTTCTCTGGACTTTATTGTACAACTACCAGAAAGTGTGGGGAATACTGTTATGTCGGTTGTGACAGACCTTTTTTCAAAACAAGCACATTTTATGCCTTGCCAAAATATCCCAACTGCCTTAAGTCTACGCAAATTATTCCTAATACATGTTTATTTTCTTCATGGAACTCCGCAAAGGATAATCTCTGACAGAGGAGTCCAATTCACCTCCAAATTTTGGAGGGCATTTTTGAGTTTACTTGGCACTTCCCAGGGGCTGAGCTCATTGCATCATGCATGAAGTAATGGTCAGTGTGAAAAAACTAACTCAGTGCTGGAACAATATCTAAGATGTTTTATTAATTACCATCAAGACAACTGGACTGAATTTTTCCTTTTGCTGCATTCAATAACTTTGAAGTTGCATTCAATAACTTTGTACACTCTGTATGCTGGTTTTACCCCTTTTAGATTAGCAACAGGCCAATATTTCAGCCCCATGCCTGAACTACCCACAGAAGAACCCACCATCCCCTCATTTAAGGAGTGGATGGATACTTTACAAAACACATGGCCAGTAATCAGACTAGCACTCAAGGATGCTAGAGAAGCATTTAAAGCCCAAGCTGACAAAAAGAGAATGGAACCTAAATCTTTTCACACAGGGAATAGGTATACTTATCCTAAATTCCTAAAATCCTTACAACCATCTAAGAAATTAGGACCAACATTCATTGAACCTTTCCCTATCACTAGGATCATCAATCCAGTGACAGTAAAATGGCTTCTTCCAAAAACACTTAAACAAGTCCACCCAGTGTTTCACATTAGCTTATGCAAATGGGAAGTAACCTCATCCGCAGACCACCTGCATCTACATCACCTATTCCCATCATGATAGAGGGTGAACACCACTTTGAAATAAAGAAAATCATTGACTCTAGAATCCATAGGGGGGAAAACTCAATACTTAATTGCTTGGAAACATTTACCCTCATCCCAAAATGAATGTTAGAGCCCCCACATTACTGAAAAAAATCCACTCTCAATATTCTAACAAACCTTGGTAACATACTATAATGAATTTTTTTTCTCTTTTTTCAGGTGGATCTCTCTTTTTTCTAAGGAAGGCAGAATGTCAGGTCCCTAAAATGATATTGGGAGGGGGAGGGGCTTGGATTTGATTCATTAGTATTGTCTGTAAACTGATATTTTATAACTTGTATCCTGGAGCTGGAGCACCCTGAGATTTTATCACCTATTGGGGGATGTATAAGAGGGAGGGGTATGAGGTTTGTTTCACTTTAATAGCCAGCAGAAGATGGCCATGGGAATGTATGCTTATCTGTTTCTTAGAATGGCTGGTACAATAATATCTTCACACATGTGGATTGGCTGAATCCACCTCTGGCTAAAGGGAGGGGTCTCTGCTGCTTTAATTCTACTTGTCTCGCCTAAGGGTAGTCAGATGTTGCTTTCACTTCTGCTTAATAAAAGCTTCCTTTTGAAATACTTCATTTCAAGAGTCTTCACTTCCTTAAGTTAGAAGAAGAGGCAATCCCTACACAACTCCAATATAGCTGGATATTTTGGATTTGTAAAAACTGTACCTCATCAAAAGACAATTCTGGTGGCCATCCCTTAAAAAAGACATTGAAAGCTACATTGCTAGTTGCCCTATCTGCACAATTGCAAAAAGACAAGGAAAATCCCTAGGACTCCTACAGACTATAGCAGAACCTTCAACATTTTGTAGAGAGATTTCTATGGACTTTATAGTAGAGCTGCCTGAAAGTGTGGGAAACACAGTCATTTGGGTTGTAAGAGAACTCTTTTCAAAACAGGTCCATTTTATACCCTGCCAGAAGATCCCAACATTAGCAAAAATGTTTTTAGTGCATATTTATCACCTCCATGGAGCTTCCCAATGGATTATCTCAGACAGGGGTGTGCAGTTAACTTCCAAATTTTGGCAGACATTTTTAAACTGATAAGGCTCCACCCAGGGGTTGAGCTCTTCCCACCACCCCAGATGAATGGGGGTGGGTGGAGAGGACCAATGGAATATTAGAACAATATTTAAGATGTTTTATTAACTACCAACAGGACAATTGGACTGACCTTTTGCCTTTTGCTGAGGTAGCTTATAATAACTCTGTACATATTAGCACTGGTTTCACCCTTTTCCAAATAGCTACAGGACAAGAATTCAACCCCATGCCAGAGCTATCCATCAAGGAACCAGACATCCTCTTCCTTAAGGAGTGGATAAACAATTACAAACCACAAGAGGATACAGCAGCTTTTAAAGCTCAAGCTAACAAAAAACACTGTGAACCAAAACCATTCAAAATTGGGGACTATGTATATTTATTTACAAAGTTCCTACAATCATTACAACCTTTTAAGAAACTGGGATCAAAATTCATTGGTCCATTTCCCATCTCCAGAATCATCAACCCCATCACTGTAGAACTCCACACTACCTAAGACACTTAGACAGGTGCATCCAGTATTTCACTGCAGCCTGTTCAAACCAGAAATCACTTCAATGCTCAGAGCCCCTTTACCTACACCTCCAACCCCCATTATGGTGGAGAGGGAACAACATTTTAAAATTAAATATACCTTTGACTCACACACACACCATGGCTCCACACAATATTTAGTAGTATGGAAACACCTATCTCCTCCCAAAACAAATGGGTAGTCAAAAAGCATGTAAAAGCCCCCACATTGTTACAGAAATTCCACCTGAAATACCCTCACAAACCATCCTAATTCTTAATGTTATATAACGCTTTATGTATTCCAAGTGGATTTTCCATTTTTTTTTTGAGGAGGGCTATATGTAAGAACCATATATTTGCCATTCTCCGATGGAAGAAAGGAAGGAGGGGTTGAATTTGATACATTTAATTCTTTTCCTCTCTATATAGCTTAAGTATCCTATTTCTTACCTGTCTTTTGTATAATCTTTTCCCTGATTTATAACCATTGCCTGGCACCTCAGATGCCTGGAAAATTGTCACCTCTTGGGGAGATGCAATGGCAGAAAGGGCCATATGGATTGCAGTGCTGGAAGATAGCCCCGAGAAACTTTCCTTATCTGCATTTTTAAAATGCTGGTATAACAACATCTTCACACTTGCGGATTGTAGATTGGACTGTTGAGAGGGGTTTCTAATTCCCTTTACCTTAGTTGTATGCCCTGAGGGACCTCAGATCGTAATTTGAATTTTGACTCTGTTCAAAGATTCCTTTTGAAATTCAAAGTTTTAAAGAGCCCATACTTATTTTTGAAGGGGGGAGAGGTTAGAGTTAGAGTTAAAATTAGAGTTAGAGTTAGAGTTTGGGTTAGAATTGGATAAAATACTCCTTTTAAACAGATGCAATTCTGATTTCTACAACTCAGCAGTTCTCTGCTTCACTGAAACCTGGTTTTATGAGGAAATTCATGACAACAGCATAAATATCCCAGGATTTCAGTTTATATATCAACAACAGCTGGTCTTAAGAGTCTTTACATGTCAACTGCAAACCATTTTATTCTCCATGTGGGTTCTCCTCATTCCTCCTAATAGCTGTTTATGTTCCCCCACAAGCTTGTATAAACAAGCTACAAATTCTAGCTGATCAGATTATGGAGGCTGAAGCCAAACACCCAGATTTCCTTCCCATCATTTTAGATTTTAATCAAGCAAATTTAAAGAAAGAACTTCCAACATATTTCCAGCATGTCAATTGTCCCACCAGAGGCAAAAATACTTTAGACCACTGCTAAACAACACTAAAGGATGCTTATAGGTCTTTACCACAAGTAGCTTTGGGACATCTGATCACTGCATGATTCATCTCGTACCTGTCCACAGACAAAGACTTAAAACCATGAAACCAACAATTAAATCAGTGAGGACTTGGACTGATGATGCAAAGCTGAAGCTACAGGCTTGCCTTGATTCCACTGACTGGAATGTTTTCAAAAATACCTCTGCAGACCTAGATGAGCTCACAGATACCGTAACATCATATGTCAGCTTCTGTGAAGACTTATGTATACCAACCATGAACCTTTGAATATATATATAGTAACAATAAACCTTAGTTCACAGCTATGTCATTCCAAAGAGGAAGTCTACATAAAAGGTGACAGAATGCTGTATAATCAGGCCAAAAACATATTAACAAGAGAGATCAGAGCAGCAAAAAGAAACTCTGAAAATTAAGGAATCAGTTCTCAACAAATGAACCAGCAAACATGTGGAAAAATCTTAAAAATATCAGTGGCTATGGCAAATTTCCTTCCCAGAGAGAAGGAAATCAACAACTAGCAGATGACCTGGATGTGATTTACTGCAGGTTTGAAAGGAAACTATAGCCACCTATCTCCATAACCCCCATCTTAAACACACCAGCAACAGCCAAACTCCCACAACTGACCTCAACCCATTGGGTTCACAACCTCTGGTGATCACAGAAAAAGAAATATAAGATCTATTTCACAGACAAAAGCCAGGAAAAGCACCAGGCCCAAACAAGGTAACTCCTTATTGCTTAAAAGTCTGTGCTGACCAATTGGCCCCATCTTCAACCAAATATTCAATAAATCACTAGAGATGTGCTATGTTCCTTCTTGCTTCAAATGCTCTACTATCATCCCAGTGCCAAAGAAGCC